>JBCAUF010000633.1:8345675-8370078 GCA_038406115.1 Haemulon aurolineatum
ATCCCTTGATTGACAGTTTGTTCAGACAGCAACGTTTGCTTTGTTGGTGGGCGTCTGCCTCTGTCAGCCAGACCTTACAAAAGGGTGAGTAACGTCACCGTCGGCTTTGTTGGTAGATGTTGGCTTGGTGTGTCCAGGCCTTTAGATTTGAAGACTCAGAGGTGTGGGAGCTACAGGTACACAAAAACAGTGTTGGCCTTTATGTTATTATGAAGCACTGTTGGGATAATGTGGGACATTAATACTACATTACATTGCTTTTGATTATCCAAGACGGATGTTTGTTATCTTCATGTACTGAGCATTGCAAGTTCTTTGTGGACATAGATTACCCTTCACTTGCAGTAAAAGAAACCCATTCATGCTGGATAAATCTAGAGAGCATGAAACTCGCATGCAATTGTTTGGCCTGTATATTTAATGTGTAGTGTCATATTTGACCCGTAGAAAAAGTGGAAAACTGGTGAGAGAAGCCTCATTAGATTATTTAGTACAATGAGTTTAGAGAAGATCTGGATGTGCACCTGGAAGAGAAGTTAAAAAAAGACTAATTTGGCTAGTAGGAAATGATAAGGTCAAGTCACTGTGGATGAAAAGAGCATAAAGCTGTATATACATTACTATGTATCATATGAAACTATGCAGACAGCCAGACATGTTGCTTTTATTTATGCATTTGGTGTATTACATGTAGGATTTTATGAATGAATTGTCTGTTCATATCCTCCTCTGTGCAGTTACCATTATAGCACACAGGGGTCACTGAGCTTCTATTGTTTAATTGTAATGTGATTCCTTCAAAGCCAACCTCATTTATTATCAAGACAACACTCAGTTCAACCTCTAATGTAAAAGTGAGACCACAACTTTCTCCCAAATTAAAGGCCCAGAGCAGCATCCAATTGTTACGGGGAATGCACCTTTTTTCTGACACTGTACCAATAACAACACCAAGGGGGGGTCCACCAGTGTTTATTATTTTAGTCAGCAGAAGGCTTCCTGGAATTGTACAGTATGCATTATATGTCTATAAATTGCTCACAAATGCCTATAACATGTCTATGAAGCTTAATGCAGATGGGAGAAGATCGCAGATACTGGCAGAGAGCAGCAGGGGGGATTCCCATGTGCCATCTTGAAGCTCTACGTGTCTGTTTAGGGAAGGCGACGATAAACACGGCCGGCAGTAGACAAACAGCTCTGACAGAAGCCCACTCATGATACAAGATAAAGCCTATCAAGCCCAGTGTGGAGGTGGGACAAATGAGCCCGGGGGGACTCCCCTGTCCATATATTGGGAAATCTTATCTTTCTCTCTCTCTATGTGTGTGTGTGATTCTTTCTTTCTCTCTGCTTGTCTGTCTGTGTCTCTTCCCCCTCCCGTTCCCTTTCTTTATTTCTGTGTTTCTCTTTCTTTTGATGTCTATAGTAGCATCCTCTCTGCATGCAGTTTCATCTCACCCTGCCACATGCACATACAAGATTTTTTGATTTTCCATAGAAAGGTGTGAGATGTTTATCTAGGTTTCTCTCTCTCTCTCTCTCTCTCTCTCTCTCTCTCTCTCTCTCTCTCTCTTTCTCTCTCTCCATCAGGGTCCCTCAGACACTGTCCTTTCTGATGCATAAATGGGTTCAAAATGACTCAGCAAGCAGCAGAAACCTGTTCCACACTGCTCTCCACTCCCCACCGCCATCACACTTGCTGTTTTGGGAGCACAGTACCAAAAAGTGTGGGCGTATTGTCCAAGAAATGTGCCCATCGTCTCCCTGTGTGAATGAAATGGAAAGTATGAATTTACCAGAAATGTAGGTTGCAGATCATTAGATTGGATAAACAATCATTTCTGCATATAAGTAAGCAGTTTTTACTTTTTGGTCAAGCTCATTGCACTTCAAGCAAGATCACTGCAAACTTCCACCGTGATGGCAAGTTATAGACATTATGTTTTTAGTGTGCATCGTGCTAGCATTTCAGCACCCCAGACTGTGGTGCAATTACCACAAAGAGCGAGACCACGCCATGCAGGGTGTATTGCTTACAAGCGTCCTGCAAAAACGTCTGCTTTTAGATGCACAACAGGAAGAGTGCGAGCGGGAGAGAGAGGCAGCGGCAGACACATGGTGGGGTCTCTGCAACGTGACACAACAGGCTTCATGATCGAAGGGATGTCAGTTTTACCAGTTTTACCAGCGGTGTGAGTTGTCAGCTGTCAAATGTGTAAAGCTGCAAGTGAACACAACATCAGCATGCCATCAGCAGTGATATTGCGGTGATATTGGTGATATTGCGAGATTATTAGTCAACAGCTGCTTATTCTCGCATCTAGAAGTTACGAAGCAACACTGTCATTCATATTGAGTATTTCTGCCACATGGCAAGTGTAAGTCCAATGTTCACTCTGTATTTGGTTCTTCTTCTGACGGTAATGTCTGGCTCTGGAGAATCGTTAACTGTGTTCGTGGTGGGATGGCTGAAAGGTAACCCAGTCACTTGGAAAAAATGTTTTGCTTCATTTATGCTTCTGGAAACCACCAATGCATGGCATGTCATGAGCCTTTTGTCCCTGAGATATCGTGTTGAGCAAGTAACGTGTTTGAGTGTAACTACATGCTCTGGACATCATATTTTGAGTTGAAGGTTGCTGGGACGATTGCCAAGTACCAGTAATTGCAAACATTTAACAAGACATTTGGACTTTCACAATGGAGTTTGTGGAGAGTAAAGAGCAAGTTTCTAACCAAACAGTGTGACTTTTGTTGTAGAGTTTGTGGAGCAAATATTTTCATGGAGAGAGCAGGACATTTTCAGGTGTGTTTGTGGCAACTAAACCAGGGATTTAAAGCTAAAACATCATGTTTGCTAACCTTAACCAAATGGTGTTACAAAAGTGATATAAAGCTCCATAGAGTCAAGGAGATATGTAGATGCAGGAGTTAATTCACTTACGCATATGATGTTCATTAAAAGCCACTTTATTAAACCTTTTTTTGTTGCAAAGTTAATGAATAGTCTGATAGGCCTTTTAATGGCAGATATCTTGATATGTCACAGTCGGATCATCAGGACCAGTCAATGTTAAGTGTCCATTCAGCTCAGGTTTCTCTCCTCGTCCTTGTCACTTCCCGTTTTATTTTGAAGTCTGGTGTCATCCTTGTCTGTCTATCAAGTTTCCCTCCTGTGTGATTGTGTTGCCCACCTTAATGTGTTCCACCTGTGTCTTGTTGTCTCCCTCTTCCTCCTGTGTATATAAGTTGTGTTCCCCTTTCTTTCTGTGCCAGGTCGTCCTCTTGTCCTATGTAAGTGTTCCAGCAATTTGAGTATTTTCTAGTGAGCATATGTCTTGTTTCTTTGTTTTTGACCTCTGAGCCTGCCTAGAGATTTTACACCCTGGCCTGATTATCTGCCTGCCTGGTTTTTGATTTGGACTGAACCTCTGATTCTGTAATCCAAGAGATTTCTGTGTCTGTGTTTTTTTCCCGTGCCCCTCTGAGTTTAGCAACATATGATTAAAAATGTGCCAATATTTTCAAGATTGTCTGCTTATCTCTCCAGGACTGTCAATTGAACTTGAACAAAACTTCTACATAACAGTTCTACAGCAGAACAGCTGTTTTTTTTACTGTTAAAACTCTAATAAATAATAGATAATGATGATTTTTTTTTCACTTTATTGCCTATCTAAGAAAAAATATTTAATCTTGTGCAAAAATACTTTTAAGCTCTCAGTGGCTTTAAACATTGGGAACCTGATACATGTTGCCTGCATCAGTGATACCTCCAAGTTGATCTGAAAACTGATGACGGTTTCTCTGACCCATATAATTAATCTGACAGGAAGCAACCCTTCCTTCCCAAACGTCACATGCTGCTGTTTGTATCTTTGACAGTGAATCAACAAAAATTGCTGATTATAAATTGAAACGTGTGTTGATATCATATGTTTTGTTATGTAAAACATTCAGGTCCAAACTCGACTGTATGGCAATGAGTTATTGTAAAGTCCCCCCTCTTAATTTAGAGTTTGAGAGAATGACTTATGATATAAAACTGAACCAAACTAAGGTACTTTTTGGACTGTCAACATCAAAAAGCCTTCATATACTGAATCTTGCATGTTTTAATGAAACTGAACAACTTTTATAGCCTTGGTGGTGGGAGGTGGTATGAGAAGCCCCTGCAGACCAGAGTGCTTGGGACTCCCCCCCATGCAAATTATTCTCTTTTCTACGAAACAATCATCTATCATGTTATTGAAACAAGCATATTTAAATTGCATGAAAAATTCTATGAAACAAGCATCTTTCCACAACTAGCATGGCTCACATGAAACAATATAGGCCAATCAGCCATAACATTATGACCACTTGTACAATCTAATGCGGTCCAATACAAGAGCTCTGCCATAAATTCTTCCTTTGCAAAGATAATAATGTTCAGTTTTTGATTGACATGGCCAGAGAGATATAAAATTAAATGGAGATGAGTGAAGTTGTATTTTGAACTGGTGTTGAATTGTAGTGCATTATCTTGAGATGTGTCTCTATATTTTTGGCCACCCTATTAACATATATGAGAGGGCCAAAACCAAAGGCCAAATCCACCAACAAAGACAGGGAAGAGGATGACTCCTATTAAGTAAACAAAGAGATTTGAAATACTGTTTTGCAAATGTTTTATGAGAAAGGAAATGCAGACACTACATCATCATGCTTCATCCTAAGACACACAGTTAATTTGTTGAATAATACTGAATGAAAATTTTACATGTGATAGTTCCCCTGCTACTATTGAATGAAGGTCTTAGTGGACAAAGAAGGTTACTGGTTCAAATCTCAGGACAGGTCAAGGTTTGAGTTGCTCTTGAACAAGATACCTAACCCACATCACTGTTTGCGTGTTATGAAGATGAGTTAATTGGTCTGTGTGCTATTACGGGTATCCCAAGGCATGTTTGGACTCATCAACGTGTATTACTAATAAGTCACAGTCACAAGCAAATATTTCTCAAACCTCAATTAGTCATCTTGAAAGTGTTTTCACATTATTGATGGTGAGGTATTGTGTTAAAAACATTTTAAGTGTTGCGCACCGTTGCATCTTCTATAGAGTTGTGAACTGGGAGGAGCTGTTTTGAGCACGCAATGAAACACTGTTAAGTTGACTAGCAACATCATCATTATCAACGAATGCAGCATGTAGAAGATATTGCCTACTGCTTTTCAAAGTAGCGTGAAGTATGAAACTGTTAATCAATTTATTTTGCAGTATGCCAGACCAGGCTTAGAATAGGCTTGATTTTCCAAAAGAGGAAGATTTACCTGAAATATGGGTAATGCCTGTCTGATCACTTGAAGAAATCCGATTTACCAGCATTGTGTCACATTGGTTTATTGCAAATCTTAAGATAATAGAAGAAGGTTATATGTGGGTATATAACCTTCTTCTATTATCCTTGCTTCAATCAAACTGGGTGTCTTCTCGTAAAATTTAGTCACTGGTATTTTTGTTCATGTGCTGGTTTGGTTGTTGTCAAAATTTAACATTTGGGTATAACTTTAGCTGCATAATTGTAATAGAATATGTCAAAAATGAAAACAGCATGAACATTAAAAATGTGTGACAGTTGTGGACTAGCTCTGTCATTGTTCCTGAAGTAGTCTGCTGCATTGTCTGTAGTGGTCTGTGTGACTGTGGGTCAGGATGCCTCTGTGCGACCAGGATGGTGAGTGGACAGGCCAACTGGCAAGCAAGCTGTCCCTACTGGCACTTGTGGAGCTTTTCAACTCACCTCCGCAAAAACCTCTTCTTGCTGACTTGATTGATTGTTCTGACTGCTCAATTACTTTGCGTTATTCGCTACTGACTGGAAAGATGCATTCTGGAGATTTTTTTCTGATTCAGTACAATATCTATTGGCATCCTGCAGATCTTGTTTTTGTTTGCTGCAAATTGCTCATTATACCCACCGAGCTGTATGGAGCCATTGTCACTGAAAGCTGCCAGTAAGTGAAATTAATGTTGCCAGAGATTCAGCACAAGTGTCACATGGAAAGTGTCATACCTCATCTGAAAGAGAAAAAAATTGCTCTTACTCCACGTCAAATTCTGCAGTCTTAGTTAAAACAAGATTGAGCTAGCAAAGCAGTATTGTAAATGAAATCTTTTTTTGGGAAATTCCACAATCTCTGGAAAGCATTCATGTTAGCTGAAGTTGGTTTACTGACTCAGCAGGGACTAGAAATCCTCTCTGTTGCTAGGTAGTTACTTGTGGTTGGACCTGTTGCTGGAGTAGTAAACTAGGTTTCATTAGATAGGAGTTTACTGACATGACTGATTAGTAGTTCCCCGTGTGTTTCCAGGGAAACAAAGATAACACTAGCAAAAAGTTTTTTCTTGTTGTTGTGTTTTTTGTAGAGCAAATTACACCCAACCCAATAGTTTAGATTATATCTTTTTTGGCAATCACTGTATACTTGCAGTATTACACTCAAGGGTGTGCTTTATCTCATTATTGGCATGTCAGTGATGTGGTCATGATGGAGGTAAAGTAAAGTAAAGGTAAAGTAAAGTAAATATACCCAGTGATGACAAAGAAAGTTGTATGGAAACTCAAACCCAAACAGGAAACTCAGAAAAACACACACTTATTGTAAAGTACAGTTATGCTCAAAAGTTTACATACCCCGGCAGAATTTTTGCTTTTTTGGCCTTTTGAGATAACACAAAAACTGTTTTTCCACTCATGCTTAGTGGTAGTTGTTAATCAATAAATGGCTTCACTCAACCACTGACCATGAGTGGAAAAGACGTTTCTGTGTCATCATTCATATTCTCTGAAAAAAGGCCCAAAAAGCAACTGAGCATAACTGTACTTTACAATACAGGAGTTTTGGTCAAAATGACCACATACAGGACGAAACTATGAAAAATACTGGATTTATTTTTCAAATTGCGCAAATGTTTCACCACAACTCACATGTGACACTGACTCAAAGATATTACATGAGTGTGAATCTTAATGCAGACGTGTCAATACTTGATCAGTTGCCAGTTATCTGACTCTGATACTGTGCATATGTGGGTGAACTGACAGTGATGAATGGACAATTTGGTTACCTGCGCTCAGCATCAGGCAGCAGTCACACAGGAAGTCAGCTGACCTGTGTGGTGTGAGCGCCGCTGTCATGAAGGGGATGTTTATCTGTCACAGTGGAAAACAGAAAAGTGATATTGGTAGACATGCTGTGTTCCAACTTCACCTCCCACGGTTGATCACAAGTAAAGGAAATGGATGATGGGGGGAGACTGTAGGCGAGCTCTACATGTATAACACACACACACACACACACACACACACACACACACACATGATGATCAGAGGGCAACCTGATGGACTGTGGTATACGTGGAAAAATAAATGGTTTTGTGACGTACAGCAGCGTGCCACAGACAAATACACAAGAAGGGGAAAGTCAACTCCTGACTCCCACTTATATATACTTGTCACGGATTATGCTTTGATTGACCTTCTTCACAAGAAATGGTCGTTAATGTGTGAAAGCAGCAACATTTAATCTAAATTATCTTAATCACAGAGCAATTAGCATATAAGGGTAGAAGGTATATTTCTTCTATAGATGCTAAAGCTTCCACACATACATAACTCTTCACACCTAGTGTCACACACCCCATATGAATGATTAAGATCCACTCCCATGAAATGGTATGTCGATGCATGCAGACAAACTCCATCAATACATGGCACGAGTGACATTTATTGCAACCAGTTCACCACTGGCCTCACCAGGTTGTAGTGTGGCATTTGAGACCAAAGTCAAAACTGATTCTAGATCTTGAGTCCACCTTTTTGTGGTTTCTGTCAACATCTCTGCTGAGCTTTTTTCTTCAGTGGCAGTTTTTCTAAGTTTTGATTCTCAGGAAGAGAAAGTTGTGAAATTTGTCAGACAAAACGTTCTCACATCTAAACAACAAAAACGGGTCATTTGTTCGTGCAAAAAAAGAGAAGAGGAAAACAAGATGACCTGCCACCCAAAAATATGGAAAAAGGTTAAACGGCAAGAAAACGTCTGAGTTGTGGTTAGGCTTGAACCACGCACGTCTGAGATTCACCCACTTTGCATTACCATCTACCCTAACCTCCTCCCTTAGTCATTTTGTGGCATTAAAACATGATACAGTTGTGCTCAAAAGTTTACATTCTCCGGCAGAATTTTTTCTTTTTTCACTCATGTGTAGTGGTGGTTGCTTATCAATAAATGGCTTCACCCAAACACTGACCATGAGTGGAAAAAGCAAAAATTCCTCCGGGGTATGTAAACTTTTGAGCACAACTGTATTTAGCATGTCTTTCTGTTTTACCAATTAATAATTGGCAGTAATTATGACTTAGTCACACAAATCCAAAAAGATCATTCAAGCTAAAAAAAAAAAGGCTTCATTTAAGTGACCCAAATTAAAGCATTTAAAGCATAACATAGAGACAAGAACATTGTCAGGAGAGCTGTGTACCTTTTAGGCAGTAAGTATGGTACAGCATTGTCACACATTTCGCACCAGCTTTGAACCTGCAATAACTAACTTCAGAGTCTCGTTGCTGGCCACCTGATGAGTTAAAGTCCAATATTCCCTCTCCTTTACCTCTGTGTTTGGTCTCTACCAACTCCTCAGAGAAACATCTGGCTCTTCAGCTGCTACTCGTCTTTAATTACGTCTGTCAGCTGTTTGGTGCTTAGTAGGAACCATGAGTTTTTAGGTCTTTTTACTGAAAACAGTTGTCTGCTATGGCTGAAATTTGTGCTATGAGAACCAAGAGAGTAAATCAGAACAGTAAAGGTGTTAGCCTGACAGCTAAACAATGAGATGAAACTCGCTATAGCTTTGTAAAGACAAGGGGAGCTGCAGATTCGGGTGATCTCTAGAGGTTTAGTGACCCCTCTTTATCATTTGAGTCATCAGGTATCAAGCCCCTCGTCTGTGCAATCATCTTCCCGTTTTGGTCCGGGAAACGAACACCATCTCTTCCTTTAAAGAGGAACTAAGCAAGTCAGTCGGAAATCGCTAGCTTCTTCATTGGTTTGGTACCTAACTGTCGTAAAAATCTTAGCACCTCCACCTCCTCCACCCCGCCATCCATGTGCATTTGTTTACACCACCGGCTCTGCGTTTCCCCCATCTTTTTTCCCTTTTTAAAAGGTTTTGTTGGGGGGGTTTCCTCACTCGAACCGAGGATCAAAGGACAGAGGATGTCGCTCCACTGTGCGGATTGTAAAACCCTCTGAAGCAATGATGTGGTGTGTGAATTTGGGTTATGCAAACAAAAAATTATTACAGTTAACATAAAAGTGTCGACTGAAGTTGCTTTGACATGAAAAGGCGAATCATATAAGGAAAAATCACCTCTCTATCTATTAGAGAGACGTTCTCTCCTTGAAACCGGAAGCAAGCATTTCAAGTCTGAATCATCATGCACTTTTACCCTAGAAACTTTTCAAGTGCAAATGATTAAAGATCGGAGTCTGACATCATGCCCTCAGCCACTTAACATGACCGCACTCAACGTCATGAAACAGAAGTTGAGATCATGGGTGGTGTGGCAAGGTAGTTTGATATTCCACATGATTATTCTAACACCTACTCTAACGTAATAAAACAAACCACTGGAGGTCTTGTTGCTGGAAAAAAGCCCACACATTTGACCTGAGTATCTTATATATAGGTCTAGGTTTAATAGCGTAATGAAAAAAGAAAAAAAATCAAAATGACACAGAAGCTGGAAAGCCCCTTCAGCAAAGAAGGAAATTAAGAGAAATGTCTTGCAGGACTGCTGTTAATTAAACTAAATAAACTAGTTATGAATCTAAGGTCATAGAGACCTTTTTCCACAGCAGCCATATTGACAGGAAATAGTAAACATGTGCATTACCAATGGTACCAATTAAGGTTCTGTTCATTTTAGTGAAGCAGAGTCTTTCCAGTGAGCCAACATGCACAGCAGCAGCATCCTGACTCTGTTTGACCTGAATGAAACCGAAGCTTAGTCGACTATTTCATGTCAAAATTGTTGCTTGAATCAGATGAGTCACTGAGATGCTCAACACATTCTCATTGCCAACTGGTCAAATTTGACACTTTTGTCAGTGTGCCTGGAGTTACCACAAATTTGGGACACATGCTCATGCTGTCTTCATCTACGTAAACTATTTGTCTTATTATTATTATTCAGGGTGGCCCAATGAGAGCAGGCCAGCACTACTTTAGGTTTTTGTTAAGTTTAGGGAAAAGATCTGTGTGTGTGTTAAAATACATATGTTTGCTTCCTGGTGCAGGGATTAGGGTTAGGGTTTCTTGCTTTTTATACCATGTGCATTACTCTGACAGTCTAATATTGACAGTCATATTGGGTTTAAATAGTTGAAAGCTCAGTGCATCTCATACGGATGCTAGAGGGTGCCTCCCCAGTTTCAGACACCATGTGTCATTCGCCAATCTACAGTATTTGAAACGAATCTTAATAGAAAAAACGAAAGGTTGAACACTTCAGCGTGAAAGCGAGAATTACCTAAAATGACAGGAAGCATCTTTGGGAAAATTTATTTGATGTGTATTTAGAGTTTTTAGTTGGGCCCAGGTCCCATTTGTTAACACTGAGGAGGCGCGATTTATGACTTACACTGCAGCCAACCACCAGGGGTCAACCGAGGTTTTGATTTCACTTTAGCAGTGCTCTTATGATGGTTATTCTACATGTGTCACTAGCTGTGAGCCTTTCAGTTTTATCCACACTGAGGAGTAAAAAGCTGTAAAACCGTGGACTGCAGGAAAGCGGGGCCAACCATGAAAACAGCGAAAGTCTGAGCGAATGAGTGAGTGTGAATGAGTTGCGCCTCTGGTCAGTCATGTGTGGGTTTCCCCATTGGTTCTTGCTCTTTCAAAATGAATCGGTGAGCTTGGCGCTGAATGAAATCGTCATGAGGATCTTCAGCTTTGTTTATGGTCACGCGAGAAATCGTGGCGTTGGCCTCCACAGATGCAACGTGAGCTATGAGCGCATGCAGAGGACTACACACTTGCATGGTCCCCATCATCCACCAGGGGGCCCTGAAGCAGTGTATGCCTAATGTAGGGATGATCTGAGGTCAGTAGCAGATTGTATATCTTTGCGGCTAAACCTCTTCTTCTTTTTCCTCTTCCTCTTCTTCTTATACTAATGAATTTCCAGTAACCGGTCATGACATTACGCCACTAAAAGTGTTATTTTTTTATCTAGTAAGCTGAATTAGTTTAGTAGGCCGTTAGATTTTACTGGTACTGGGTGTGTTGGATAACGTATCAACAACAGTGAATTGTGATCCATTGAAAATGTCAATTGCAAGTTTGCAACCTCTCTCACTGTAGCCTAAACAGTATTTGATTTGCAGCTGATTTGATTTGACTCTGATCAGAACTTGATTTTATGGTTTGTGAAGACGTGCATGCAATTTTCTGACAACTCAGGAAAATGTGCAGTGTTTTTTGGCGGTTTCTGATGTTTTTTGGAGGTTTCTGATGTAAGGAAGTCCCAGTGCTTCCCTTTTTTTTCATATTTCGTAGGTTTAAGTTGCTGGGGTTAATGTGAGACCTTTGATTTGAATTTGAGAGAAAAGAAACTATTCATGAACTTCTTTTCCTAGTGCGCCAGACTGATACATTTACATTTTCTAGCTAAAATACTCTGAAATCTCAGGTGTCTTCATATCCAGTGCAACATGTTTTACTTCTCTCTCTCTCTCTCTCTCCCTCTCTCTCTCTCTCTGTCTCTCTCTCCTATCAGGTGCTCACAACCTGAGCATTATCATCTATTAATCTGTGTACACAGTAACACGGTGTGGGTGGGTGGGGAGTGGCGCTCTCCACTATTTGCATGACTTTGAAGTCTGGGCGGTAATCATTCTATTTATAGTTTTAACTTCCATGAGGCGGGCCCTGTCATAAAATGGAGGATGTTTTTAAAAGCTCTGCTGTGTAATCATAGGTTATCTCTTTCCAGATAAAAGAGTGGTGTTACAAAGGAAAGAATGATGGGAGAAATAAATATATATACTTAACATTTATAGACCTATCTTACAGCCTAATGTGGTGTCCATTTTCCATATGTGCATTCATTTTGAGTATGTGGTTTTTTCTCATGTAAATTTAATTGCAACTAAAGGAGGATTTCTGTCAAAATCATCAAAACATCTGCCACAAGGACAGACAATTGTCTTAAAAAAATTAAAGTCATTAAAGTACTAGATTTTCAGTACAAGTAAAGGAAGCAGCATGGAGTATAGCTAGTTTGAACAGTAAAAATTTTAAACTGGTGAGATGCTAGACAACCTTAAAGCTACAGTAGGTGAGACACAGTTGTCTGAGACAAATATCATTAAAAATATATGATTACAATAAAAATATGTTTTTATATTATTAAATTACATTGATTGTTCCTGTTTTACTTTATGTGTTGTCCCTCTTGTCGCGTTGTTACTTTCAGTTTTGTCATTTAAAATCATCAGGATTTAATTACTGCTCACATGACAGCTTACCTCATTAGTCATAAGACATATCTAAAATAGTTGATGTTGATTTCTACATTCATCTGGTATTAGTCATTTCTTTGATTAAAACCCACAGGGTCTCACTCTTGATAAATATAGCTCTAATTGCACCAATTAAACCTTAAATGAAGATATTGTAATCATTGTGGTCTGTTGGTTTTGCCTGGATGAAGCAATGCAACTCGGATGTGTATGGGTGGAAGACGGATGCAGGATAACCGTGGGAGTACACGCAGACATTGCATCATGATGATGACACACGGCCTCGCAGCTCTAACCGGTTGGCTGCCTGTAAACTTTCACTTCCTCTTTGAATAAGAGATTTACAGCAGACAATCAGTCTGTAAAATGTTTGCCAAGCATGTGGGCGTATACCTGTTAGGTGTTGTGCTGAAACAGGTAGCTGTTTGGTTTCTGGCAGGAGGTGAGCGTTTCAACTGAATCATTATTCCAATAACAGAATTGGCATGTATGCATTTTCACTACTACTTCAAATTAATTGATAAAACTAATGTGTTCCTGTCAATAAAAATATAATCACAGTTGAATGGAAAGTTGGATACACATTGATCTATTAAAAGCCTTTTAAACAATACTCCCAATATCAGAAATGTATTTTAATGTGATACCATAGAATTTCTAATCAGGTGTAGTTTAATCACCCATCAGCTGCACTGCATGACTGAATCGTTTTTAAACACACTGAAGTGCCCCATTCAGTCTGAATGGCATGAAACATGGTGCGTAAACCTGCGTGCCAAATACTTTCTTAAATGTTAATCTTGAATAAAGTTTGAGTCTGATATTCCAAATAGGTTGACAAACCAGCCAGGAACAAAACATGTGCCAAATGGGACACATTCATCTATTTTCATCAATTTTAAAACCCTTTTAGCTGGCTTGGAGTAAAGTGAGTGTATGTGTTTCTGTTGACTGTTTGTGGTGTGATTGCTTGTGATTACATTGAATTTTTGCATTTTATATGATTGTATACAGTATATATTTTGCTGATGTATATATTTATTGCCATTATTCAGGGTGCCCATGAAAAAGAGAGTGCCTGCTCTCATCGGACCACCCTGAATAAATAAAGCATAGATGAAAACTGCATTAGCATGTGTCCCAAATTGGAGGTGACTCCAGTTCATTGTGTAGTCAATACTGCACACTTCATTAATATGAACTAAGTTTTAGTATAAATCATCTTCAGGTCCCTCTTTCAAGCAACATGGGGTTGTGAGTATTGTAATAAGACAATAAGATACATTTCAAACCTTTAAACTCTATATACATACAAAATTTGAGGTAAAAACAGAGACGGAGAACTACATTGCAAAGTCAGGATCATTAAAGTTTAAATTTTATTTATAATATATGGCAAAAAAAATAACAATAATAATCACAAACTTACAAACGCATATGTACAACATACAACACCCTCTGTTAGATTAATACCAATATGTTCATCCAGCTGCCAGTGAACTCACAACACAACCCATTAAATACAGAGCGAGCTGTCGTCTGCACTCAAGAATCTCATCATTCACAGAAAGTACACAGGGGTCGTTTGACTTTTTACAGGAAGTGTGACAGCCCACCACCTAAGTGGGATCTTCTACATTTCTTTAATATAATAAGCTGTGACTTGGGCGACTTATGAAAACGGAAATGAAACATGTGGTTCCTGTCTGGTTGGTCATCCACACAGGTAAGAGTAGTCAACCAGAGAAATGAAAATGAGTAAGTGCACAGGAATTTTTTTCTTGTGAAAGCGTGAATAACACTATTTGTGTGGTTTGTGTTCTCACAGAATGATGGATGGCAAGAAAGTAAGGTGCATTATGAGTTTGTCCTTGGTTGCAATTTCTTGTCAAAATAGAAATTTTAAATTAAATGAGCAGCTCTACGTTATGGGACTTTCTGCTTTAATTTAGTGTAGCATTTCTTCAACAGCTGAGTTTCTCTGTCAGCTCTCCTCTGTAATAAGTTGCATAAACTTGTGTTAAAGCAAGAACGACAAAACAACCAGAACAGCTTTGGTTTGCTGCTCCCCTCGAAAGGAAAATCACATCCCTCTTAATAAGACTTGAGACATCAGAGCAACCGAAACTGCTCTCTCCAGAGCAAATACAGCAACTACCTTAAGTGCACAAATGTGGACCCAGAGAAATTGTATAACATTAAGAGCAACGGTTTTTGACTGCTTAGTATGTCACAATATACATGCCACATATGAACATGAAGCCCCGACAGCAGTTTGTGTTGCTTAAAAAGTCTGATTTCAGCAGACTTCATAGACATGAAACTTGCCAGATGTGTGGGCAGAGTGAAGCCTTATTTCGCTGCCCTCTACCAGATAGAGCACAGTTGCATAGACAGTCCACTTGCCCGCTTTCTCCTTTGGGATCTCACGAGAGTCGCCTTTAAACTCATGTCTTAGGGTGACTGAATCTACAGTGCTGCTGTTCGAGAGCTCCAACCATCCGAAGATTGTGTAGTTTGCAGATCTCTTCACGGTAAAGATGTTATGCTTTTCTTTACTTGCTACAGAGGACAAGGTAATGTTTCAAATCAGTACAGTGAGAAATTAACATCTGAATCTAAATGTTGAAAACAACTGAAAATTAAGTGATGCTTACGTTCTATCTCATGAACAATGCTGACTTTTGATGTATCAGACGGTCGTGGATCATCCTGCAGACAGACAGATTGATTATAGACAGACATGCATACATAGAAAAGAAACACCATTATTTATTTATTTTTGTACTTTATATGAAAGATAATGAGGTGTTTCTCACCTGGTGTGTTGATGCCGTGATCATGAAAACAAACAGGATAAAGCAAACCACAAGCGCCACAATGACCAATCCCATCACAGTAGCCAAAGCAACCACACATTTGAAGCAGCCGCGGCGGTCAGAAGGTGAACCTCCAGGTTGATGAAAAACATCCACACCACCCTTCTCCACCATGACTTCCATTAGTTTCTCCGCCTGTCCAGTCTGCTGTCTCTCCATAATGCCAACTGTGATACTTGTAGTGGATACGGACCCATTAATATAGTAGCTCTGCCCACACACAACGAGAAGAGAAAGTGGGAATCCCATGCTCAGCTAAATCCCGCCCATGTACAATAAAGCATGCAGAAAGAGCCGAGGGAATCCCTCGACACCCAAGCACTAAAACCGGTTTGATAATTAACCCGTGTTTATTATTTGCTCTCCATGCTTTATTTGACTCTCTACCAGAGATCAGATTGGGATTTTAAACACATATGACTTCTATCACATGGAGCATGTATAGAAAACATGTGGTCATTCTCTAAGGTATTGTGTAATGAGTCCACAACTTCCACATTAATCTGAGAAACTGACACTGCTGAGTGGCATTAAAAGTTGCTCTCATGTTTGTCGGAAACTTTCTTAAACTTAGAACTGCTAAGCTGTCTTTTTAGTCAGTATTGATGATTCTGGGAACACCATGACGTGTTTGCTGTCCATGTGCAGGCCAGCACAGCACTACTTCTGCTCTTAGAGACAGACCGTTTTGCTTTGTTTTTCTTCCAGGACATATTTTTGTTTAAATCAGAGCAATTGTTACGCAGGCACGAGCACGACAGCACACCTGAACCCACTGCACTGTCATCTCTGGTGCGTGTTATGATTTGCAGCTTTTTCATTCTTCCCACTCGAAGAAATTGTGAGTAAAGTGCGATATATCAGCATGGCTGCATAAGTGAGGCTGCACAGTCTTATTGTGATAAGCACATGAAGCACGTGGCGCTGTCACATGTCTTTACTTCTATTCGTGCAAACCGTTTCACTCAGAGGCAGGGGTGGCAAAACTGAAAAACTGAAACAGTGGCATTTTGAACAATCTCTCTCTATCTATCGATCTATCTCTCTCTCAGTCTCAGTCTCTGTGTTTCAGTCTACCCGCTTACCTTGACCCATTTAGCAGGAAATTCTTCCCTGAGAGAAACTGCCTGCTGTTACATCACTGTTATTGTCCCGCCCACACCTACAGAGCCCTTGCATCACTGTTGTTGCTCTATATCCGTCTTGGCTTTGGTCCAGCTGGCAGGTCTGATGACACGTTTCAGAGATAAAACACACGCACACACACACACACACACACAAGGCAGACAAAAACTGCCGAGCTGTTTACACAGTCCAGTCTTGAGCATTTCTTATCTCACTTTGGTGTGTGTGTGTGTGTGTGTGTGTGTGTGTGTGTGTGTGCATGTGTGTGTGTGTGTGTGTGTGTGTGTGTGTGTGTGTGCGTGTGCGTGTGCGTGTCCTCAGTTTCATTGTCCTCAGACTGACAACTCAGTAAACTGATAGTTTCACAGTCTACTACACTTCCTCGAGACTGTAACTCATTGACGTCAAGAAAAAGTTGATTCCTATGGTAGAAGCGCAATGGATAAAACCTAAAATAAGTTAAACAGCTAGTGCTACAAGTTTCAGTAATACAATCTGCTCAGATATAAACCTAATTTAAACACCCTTTTAATAATACAGGGCTTGGCATGCATTTGGCCACACTAACAGTGTTCCAGGGAATTTGCTCCAGGCAAGAAACCATGGCAGACAATTACAGACACATTCGTCTACATGTAGAGTTGTTATCACCAAACCTGTTTTTGTTGCGAGAGTCACGTAGTCCAAAACTACCCAGTGCCCAAGATCACAACAACAACATCACACATTATATAGTATCCATACAGTAGTATACATATATATATATATACACATATCACATAAGAATCAGAATCAGCTTTATTGGCTAAGTATAAGAACATATACAAGGAATTTGACTTCCTTGACTTTCTTTTGTTTTCAGTGTACTTACAAATATATTCAACTAGAAAAAAACAGATGGTCAACAAAAATATAAAAATAAGTTCAAGAATGATATGAAAAAAGAAAGAAAAGCTGTCAAAGATTCGGGCTGTACTGTGCCAAAGCATGTCGGATCAGTAGAAACCTAATTCTGTATAAACAACACAAGTAGTGCAGGAAATAGTAAAAGCAGTGTAGTGAAATAAACAGTAAATACAGAATAAATATGTGTACATGGGATGATGATGTGTACATTAGCTGCTATACGTGTCTATTATAAATATATATTATTTACAGTGTGCAGGGATTCTATTGTCAATTATGCACATCAAGCAGTATACAGTATATATGGGCATTGACAGTGTATGATGACACTGTGCATGTTCAAGACATGTTCAAGTGCATATTAGACCAAAGGATTACAACACAATAAGATACTGAAGATTTTTGCTGTTGACAGATCCTTGACTATATGGTCTGTTTATCCAGCCTGTTGGGTCTGACTCTCTTTGGAAACAATGTGACTATTTCAAATAAAAGGCAGGCATGACTTGACATGCCATTCACAATACACAATAACATATTTCTTAATCTGCTGGAAATTTGCAAGATTTTCAGTTGGCAGCAGCCACTATGATCTGTGGGCGCAGTTCCCACAGGTAGAAAATTACAATATTTCCACATTGAAAATGAGATTTCACTCACTTTAATGAAAGACAAATAAAGCATCAACTGTAGTGTATTATAAAAAATTTAAATTATGGCATGTTTGTTTTTGGCAGAAAGTGGTATAACAAAAGGCTTGTAAGATTATAGAACAGAAAGGACAGAGGGGATCCCTCAACACCCATGCAAAAATGATGGTTTAATACTGTAATTACACCCTTTTTATTATTTGATCTCTCCATAATTTATTTGACTCTCGAGAGATCAGATTGGGATATGAAAAACATCTGATTTATATCTCTATCTTGTGGGTCTTGAATGTAAGACATTAGCTCTGCTTTTAGGTGTGGTGTAAAGATAGTATAGCATGCATGCTTTGTCAATAAGTTGGACAACAAAAGGCTAGTAGGATTTTAGAATCCAAACTTGCCAATCATCCAACCTGCAATTGACAGCTATCTTAAAACGTTTTATGTTATAGTGAGATATCAACTGTTGAACTAAAATATTATCCTCAAAATGAAAATCACAATAAAGAGTCCGCAGCCATTTAGGATGCAGATATCAAAACAGATGTTACAACAATGGTCATTGTGCACTTTCAGGTTCACCTGTAGTGAAACCCGTTATAGCTGAAACTACTTTTTACCTGAAACCTCAGTGGAGTTATTACTCAAACCCACAGGGGTTTACCCTGATCCCTCACTTGAGGTCCCATTTGACCTTGCAGTCAACACATTTTGTTAAGATAACCTACAAGAACCCTGTGACATGAACTCTGCATCATAAGCACCCTGCCTCATGTCTGACCTGAAAGTAATGCACCTGAAAGCATTGTTTCCTGTGATAGTTGTTCCTGTGATGGTTTCTGCAAACCATCCTTAGGTCAGCAAAAAAGTGCAGTATTAATTATACTGTGTTTACATGGTATAAGGTAAACTGCAAATGTTAACATGTCCAGCTTACAGTACTACCATGCTAGCTTCAGTGGTACCACAGTGTTAATCCCACGGCCAAAGAGCACATCACAGCAGTGCACTACTTAGTAATGCTAAGGGATTACTTTGATGGCCTGACAGTGTTGGGAAAGTTACTCTGGAAAAGTACTCACTGATTACTGATTACCCCTTTTAAAAGCAATTACTGTAGTTAATTGTTACATTACTGTTACTCCATTCCCTGTGCTTTGAGGTGTAAATTGGATATGGAGTTTTTTGCAGTGGAAAGCATTTTTTCCCCCCACATAACTCCCAATAATATTCTTGCCTTTGACAGAGATGAACTCAAAATAACGACTGTATTTCCAGCTACTTATTGTATAATTTCTTTCCGCCTTCCTGAATTTGTTTATGTTGGCAGGACGCTTTCAGTGGCATGTGCTACTTCTCGGTCTCAGGTATGGCCAGTACGACTTGCAAGATCTACTTCAGAAAAATATTTCTCGTTGGAAAAGCATGTGTAGGCAGCCGTTACAGTTGAAACTACTTTTTCCCTGAAACTACAGTGGAGTTATTACTCAAACACACAGGGATTTACCCTGGCCCCCCAATAACGATCTCATTTTAACCACAGTCAGCAAGTTTTTTTTTCCATCATGCCAAAATAATCTAGGAGCTTTCACATTTTCACATGTTCAAAAGATGTCCCAACACAACTCAGCACCCACAAGCTTTTCACAAGTATCTACCCAGATGCCGTTCACACTGACTAACACTGAGAATCTACAGCTTTGCAAGCACCTGAAAAGAAACATGAAGGTCTGTACCAAATTTCACAGCAATTCATCAGATAGTTGTCAATACATATCACTCCAAAAATCAATAAAAAGATGCCAGTTCCTCTCCTGAGCGCAGTCAAGGTGCCCTTGAGCAAGGTACAAACTTCAAAAACTGCTCAGATTGCCATCAAATGGGGGAGCTCTTTCAATCTGTGACCTTTCCATGTATGCATGTGTATAGGACCTGTTTGTGCATGTGTGTGTATTTCAGCCCTGTGTGTGGATGTATAAAGCATGTGAATGTAACAACAGAGTATAAAAAATTTAATTCCTCCTCGAGGGACTAATAAAGAATTCTTCCGTACTGCTCACTGAGGCAAAACCACAAGTATCTGAGTACCTTCTAGCTTTTATGTGCTGTCCTTTGCACTGCAGTTTTCCCAACACTCTGTCGGAGCAGTAGGCCACAGGTTACAAGAGCAGTATCACCATAAAGGTTCAGAGTTCAGTTCCTGCAAGGAGTCTATAAATCACGTGTCATAAAAGTGGCCTCTCCCGCTCTTTCAGAGGGTACTATTGAAGACATTATCTAACAGCAGACTTGACCAAAGAAAAAAACTACAACATCAAAAAATGCATTTGTGGTGACAGATGGTGACTGTATTATATTTGGGTCTGAAATAATAGTTACAGTGAAACCACTTTTTATTTTGGAATATTTTCATCACTACTCTTCTGCTGTTTAGCATGGGGTCAATAATCAGCATACAACCTCTCCAAAGGGGTCATCCGCTCTGTTTTTGCTCCAGCAGTTTTCTGTAATACAACAACATTTCATTTGATGTAGCCTCATGTGACATGGGCTCTACACTACAGTATGAGCACCGTGTGTCATGTCGGACCTGAAAGCAATACTCATTGTTTCCTGCGTGAGTGTTACAATGTTCTCCCACTTTGCACCCACCATCATCTTCTCTTCTGAATGACCAATTAAGCCATCCAATTCAAATTTAAACAGCACTTGTCCAACAACAGCTTAGCAACCATGGTGTCTTTGTTTCACAAACACAAGAGCAAAACAGTAAGGAATGGAATAAACTGTGTTTACATGATATAATGTAAGCTTCAACAATGTTTGGCGAGCATTACTGAGCAATACAGAGGGATTACTTTGATGTCCTGTTAGCCTTTCTTGCCAAAAGGGTTCATGGAGGATTGAGACATTTGTTGGGTTTTTTGTTCCGTGGAAAAACTGGTGAGGAGGGTGTCTGCTTAGTGCAGTGGCCAAATAGGAATAAACAGCCCACAACAAACCACAATCAACAGGAAACATTTGTAACGCATGTACCAAAACAGAGATGTGTATTCCCACAAGTCATCACTGTGCACTTTCAGGTCTACACACAGCTGCAATATGAAATCTTTCATTTTGCAGGCTACCTGTACGGAAGCGTTACAGGGGAAACTGCCATTTACCTGAAACCTTAGTGGAGTTATTACTCAAACCCACAGGGATTTACCCTTTAGGTCTGTTTTTGACCACAGTCAACAAGTCGTCACCATAGTTCAAGAGAAGAGGTTAACATTAACTTGACAAACACACATTTGTCATCCTAAAAAGCCTTTTCTCTTCAACAATATTAAATTAATAAATAAAGCTGAACCTCCTACATTTTTCAACACAAGCACTATCTAATACAAGAACAATGCTTTATTTTGCAGGTCCTCTATATGGATCATTATCTGGAGAGGATGCAGGATTTACTCTGAGACAGGTTAGTTTTAGTCTCAGTGTTTTAGCACAATATCACACAGCAGTCAAGCACATATTAACAATCCCTCTTACAGGGCTCACAATTACTTTCTATGCTGATGATGTTGATTCATTTGAGAAAAAACACTATAAAGACTTTACTTAATTTGCTGTGTTTGTCCATGTTTCCGTCCATTATATTTGCATATCTCCCTCATGTATGTTCCCATGTGTGTCTTAGAACTGAGAGACTCCAACTGGCTCATTGCAATAATTTACCTGAGTGAGAGTTTATGACGTTGCGTCATCATGGTTGATATTTATTTGTGTAAAATATGTGTAAATTTGAACCTTGTTAAATGATAAAAGTGAAGCATGTGCATGATTATAGTTCACTATTTTAAAGGGTTGGACAAAGTAACAGAAACACCAAAGAAAGTGTAGTGCAGATATCCTGTCCATCATATTTGCCATCAGCACGTTCTTATGAATTTTAACTTGTTTTGCCCTTGTTTGTTATACTATTACAATATTTTAAATACAAGAGAGGCACGTTAAGTTGCAGTGCAACATATTGCTCACAGATTTCTGTGCTTGGTTAAGGATAAGGAACTGTGAGCTAAAACATGCAGTCAGAGTTCACATTATTGTGTTTCCTTTTCTTCAGCTATGTTTGGTTTATTTTGGTAAAATCAAACATAATACATACGATTGCAAACAGACTTACTTGTGTTGAAGTCGCAATTTGGACTACCCCCGGGTTGGTTGATGCGAGAGAGGAAAAACAACATACGACGAGAGATAGATTCATAATGCTGCAACGTTTATTTGGCTCACAAAGATCTTTGGAGAACACCAAGTATCAACAGGTCTTAGGTGAAGCGGTTTGTGTTCTGAGAGGTGCGGTTTCAGCTAATCAGAAATATACTGTTATCGTCCTTTCCCCTGATTGGTTGCCCCATGCTTCCCAATTTCCCTCAGTCATGGTATATTTTGTAATTTGCCCAGTTATTTATCCTATCTTGATCAGACAGGCCATGACCTTCCCCTTTTGTTGAGGATGTTTCCCCTTTAGTGCTGACTTTGCCCCAACCGCTGACACTCAAAACACAGTGCTCTCCACCTGAACCTTTACAGTTTCCATTACATGTCATTTTCACAATAGTGCAAGCTTGTTACTTTGGCAGGTCAACTTAAGGTTGCCTTTTGCAATAACTCAACTGGAGCCCATCTGGGGCAACAGGTCAAAACCTGATCACATTTAAGCAATATATCAATCATAGCAATATCATATCATGTAAGTGCAAAGCATAATCCAAAACATGGTACCACATCTACTGTACACAGGTCTGACCACTCTACAGGTTACGTGCATACATACTTTAGCTGCCTTTAAGCTGATACAAATCAGACAGAAGATATTTAGCAGGCCAACAGTAAGTTTTTAAGTCGGCTTAAAGGTACAGGCTACAGAATAGTGCTGCCTGGAAGATGGTTCAGTAAATATATGGGGGCAAAGCCTGATACCCACCACAATGTCTAATGATAAGTCAAAACATTGTTTAACCTGAATATGGGGGTTACATAGAAATCTGTCACAATCACACACACACACACACACACACACACACACACACACACACACATTCTTCTGTGAAATGTCACAATCAATTGTGGACAAAGTCAGACACGGTTGAAAAACCCTGCACCTTAAATGTCAACAACCTTATTGAGGGAGTAAAGAGGTGAAAGTATGTCAGCTACTTTAGATGAACAAAAAACAGAGGATAGTTTTTCTTCTTGACTATGTTGTTTTAGGTGGTGACAGTGACTCATACATTTCTCAACTACAGTAAACCTTAGACACAGCACATGCTGTTGAGCAACTGTGGTGACTGACATGGTGGCATCATACGGCCAAGTTTTCTTCTTGTATATTTCCATAGTTGCATCTTTGCTGAAAAGCTGGAGGTACATATGATATGTGGGACTATTGCATTTCCTTGTCTTTTTTTTCTTCTTATCAATCAGATGAGTCATGTTGACTGACATTTCAGTACCACTCTGAGGCAAAATTCATGCATAAAAAAAAAGATGCTATTCTAAGAGCAATATTCATAAACATGAATATATCTCATTGTATGGAGATGTAGTCCCTTTTGGCTTATCATATGAGACTTTTCAGACTCTAACGCTGTGTCTGTGTGATTCAGTTCTTCTTGGTTCTATTCTTGCCGAAAACAGTACTACCATCTCCCCTGACACATACACTTGCTGACTTGGGGTGATGCATCACTACCCAAGTGCAGGGGGTAATGTACCTGCAAATGCATGTATTTTTTGGAGCTTGCACCACAAGCCAAGTGACATCTAGTTCCATTATATTGGAGGACAGACATCTCTATGGCTGAAATCTCCCAAACTTGGAAAAGTCGCACCAAAACAATCTAGATAGATAAACAGCACTACACATAACCCTAATCCTGCTCCTTTGAGACCGGAAGAAATACAGTTAACTTGGTTCTACCCATATGTATAGTGTGCACATATGCAATCTTATTTGTTGGCACAAAGCGGAATATAAAAACAGCATTATCATAGCAGCTGTTACGGTAATCAACCAGACTTGTGTTTCACAACCTTTTTTCGTAAGATGTGCTATAGCAGGATATCCTGCATTGAAATTAAGTTTTAAGTGCATACAGAGTACAGAGTATCCAAATATGATACAATCAATTACTTTTTGGTAGTAGATGTGATTTTGAACCAGTCTAGCATGCATACATTCACACCCATGTTCTCAGTCGAAGGCATGCACACATACAA
>JBCAUF010000633.1:8416107-8427315 GCA_038406115.1 Haemulon aurolineatum
CTAACATAAGAACTGCTTACTGAGAAGAACTACCTTATCGGACAAAAAATAAGCAGATATCCCCTTGATCTAAGATGCTTCATCTTACTTAGATTTCAGTTTTTGCAGTGTGGTAACAAGTATACACATGTTTGGCTTACCAAGTGAAATACCGCTGGACAAAGTTGAGCTCTCTGCTTGTCCTCGGGTGGGACTGTGGCTCTCCATCACGCTGTCGTCCAACAGATGGCGAGAACCAGCATTGGGGAACGTAGCACTTTTAAACTCTACGGTGTTCATCTTATGGATAAAACTATGTGGATAGGAACAGAAAAAAAAGAAAGAGGCAAGTTTTTTTCCCCCCTCTTTTTAAAATAAATTCTGTTTGGTTATGTGGTCATCATCTGCATCATCATCAAACACAAACACTGACTTGTAGCCCAAGCTGTGGCATTTCCTGTGTCCGTAGGGCAGCAGGTTCCGGGGGGAGGGCGGCGTGGCCGGGACTTTGGTTCCTTCACCTGCTATCGTACATTTACGGCCGCAGAGAGGAGACGCTGACGCTTCCTGGCCTGCGGGTGAAGAGCGAGGGCAGATTTAGAGAGCGGGAAGAACGGAAAGAAAAGGAGATGACAGAGGAGATATAGCTCTTTACATGTAATACCCGACTTACCGACGAGATCCTCTTTGGAGGCGTTTGCTCGTGGTGTGCTGGTGCCTGGCTCAATCTTCTGTGACAACCTTGATATGAAAAAAAATCAAAAATTGACGACTACATCGGTCATTCTCTGTGAATTTGTCACCACAAAAATAATGTGGATGGAAGATTTTTTGGGGGGAAAACTGATGAGCCGACAGCAAACAAGAAAATTAGAAACAGGGTAAATAACAAAAAAACAAAAAAAATGCTCTTCCTGGCAGGAAATTGCTCCTATGACTAAATCAGAAATTATGAAGCCGAAGCTTGGCATCTGTGTTGTGTGTCTTACTTGTAATTGTCATCCTCCACAAACTTCTGCAGCTCCTCGATATACCTTACTGAGTTCAAATACTTCTGTATGTGAGGCAACACGGGTATATCTGAAAGAGGGAACAAACATTAATCAGCATTAATGCACGTGTGGGTTCGTGTGATCCTGTGTTACTAAAACTGCCAGCTTATATGAGCTACAAAGTATGTCTGGAGTGAGGATAACAGTTTACTACTGAAATAACAGGAAACTTTTATTACTTATTACAGAAAATTTCACTTCAGACTTAACAAGTTCAGGTCAGCGACAAAATAGTTGTTGTAGGTAATAGCTCATGGAGAAAAGACTCTGTGCCAGCAGACTGTAGTGCTATCCAACCCAAGATCTCTTTTCATGTGAAAACTACTAACCATATGCGGAGAGTGTGTGCCTGGACTCACCGTAGGTGCAGGATCTCTGCAGGTCCGATATGATTCTGAGGATGTTGTTCATCAGGTTTGATCTCTGTTCGCTCTCCAGTATGCTGCCCGTGGAGGGGTAGGCGGAGTCTATGTACGTCAGATCGGACAGGTACATCCCTGAAAAACAAAGCAGCAGGCAGAAAAAAAAAAAAATTAAAACCAGGAGAGAAACACCCTCACACACACACACACACTTCTTCCCTAATTCTTTAACAGCCTTCAGCGCGTCGACGGCCCTGGAGGAAGCCAAACGAGGACAGCGTCCATCTGTTGGAGGTGTTACGTTAAACGCTGGTGAGAAACATGAGGAGTTTTCCTGCCCGCTCATTAGAAAGCGAACACGGAGACACAAACAAGGCTGGACATCATAATCGCGCCAGATTTCCATGGGAGCGTGATGCAAGTGCCATGCAGCTGTGGACTTCTTGGCGTGAGGACCAGCTGGTGATCGCAGACGGCTTGTTTGAAAACAGACAGGAACAAGATCCCTGCATAAAGGCTGTTCTACTTGCATCTGTTTAGCTCAAGTTTCAAACTGACTTTTCTTTTCTTTCCTCTTTTGTTTTTTTTTTTTTTGGATCCACTCCTAAGTGAGTGCCTCGAGTGGATGACTGATCACCTCTTCAGCCTTTCCAACTCGAGGCCATCTCTCCCTTTTCCCTCCTGTTCCTTCTCTCCTTGCCTCTCTCTGGCAGACTTGGAGAGGAGCTGAAGATCTTAGCTTCTCATTACGTAAATATTAACATTATGAAGTCAGATCCAGGAGCAGCTTCCCACCAGTCTGAAAACGAAGATTAACAAGCTTCAGAAGTGAACTGATGATGTACCTTTCCCTCTGTTCTCCTCTCTCTCTCTCTCTTGCTCAACGTTTCTTTCACACGCCAGTGTGGAGATTGAGTGCAGATGTAAGAAAAGTTATCACACAGTAGACTACATGACACCCCCAACCCCCCTTCCCCCACGTCCATGGAAAACAATGTTCAACTCACAGATGTGTGCATGTAGACATTCATTTATAACACTGTGCACGCAGAGTCTAAACCTAGATCTGACAGAAATGCAAGACCAAATCCAGCAAATAAAAAGGGCCAAAACCTTTGTCTTCGGAATATCTTAAAATCACACATACACAACACAATCTGACTGGAAGCAGAGAGAGAGAGAGAGAGAGAGAGAGAGAAGCTGTGAGAAGGAGCTGCAGTTCACGGGCGTTTGGAGACGCAGCTGTAAGGAGGGGAAAGTGAGAGATGAGCAGACGGGGAGGAAGAGAGGGATCCTGAAGGCTTAACCGCTTCAGCCTCTCTTCTGAGAGCTTGTCGGGGATAACGGCGGGTTAGTCATGCACAAATCCATACTGCCTGGAACACCCACAGACAGATGTGTGCTCGGAGGACCTGTGGTTGTGGTGCACGGACACTTTGTGTGTGTTTACACTGAACTCGCATGAAAAGGGGGGGGATCGAGTTTGGGACCTGAAGGTAGGAGGGAAGAAATGTGGTCAAAACAGTTTGGAGAAGACTTCATCTCCTGTCTGCTCTTCTAAGTGACATCTTTCAAATAGTTCATCCTCCCAAAAAAAACCCCACATCTGTCCCAGTTTCACACACCTAAACACATTAAAATAAATGAGAGCAGTGATGGGGAGCAAACAAAGACCAGCCAGGCTCAGGCTGCACCTGGACTTAATTTGCTTCAATAACAAATCAGTTTTATCTGCCTTCCTCTTTCTCCTGCTCTTACAGCTGAAGCTCTACAGGAAGCTGCTCAGGAACCTCCGCAGCATTACAATCAGCTCGTCCCCACTGCAAAGGGAGAAGGCAAGCGGGGGAGGAGCCTAGCGCGTTGTAATCAAAGAAGAAGAGGTCAAAGTAGCCCCAGACTCAGCAAAACAGAAAAAAACCCACACATCTGTATTCAAACAGGTCTAATTTCCTCGCACTCGACTCAACTTCTTCTGCACAAGAACTGCGAAGGTCATTGTTGAGGATGGGAAGCTATACTGAGGCAGCTCTGTTATTCTCCTCTTCTGTCTTTTTTTTCCATCACAGTGACATCAGAGGTAGGCTGGGCCACTAAAAAAAAAAAAACAGAGGGGAAGAGAAAAAAAAAAGAGGCAATCTCAAACTCCCACACCCTCATCCCCCTTCTCCTCCCCTCTCTTCCTCCTACCCCTCCCTCTTTCTAGTCTCCCCCATCCTTTGTGAAAAACTCAAGGCATCAGTCGTCGGAGCTCAGTCTGTTAAAGTGGCCGGCTATTGAACCATGCCCCAGCCCGAGCCCCAGGACAGCTGAGATCCACTTTGAGGAGCACATCTTTGGGGGGAAAAGCAGGGGGGCCTTGGCAGAAACAGAAAAAAAAAGACCTTATATTGTGATTTTCAGCTGCAGGACAGAAGGAGTGAGTTGGAGGGGAGCACCTCAGAAGACTGGGACAGAGAGAGAGAGATGAGTCCTGAGCACTGCAGCTCGGTGAAGACACAACACAGTACACACGTGAAACTATAACTACAGGAAAACACACCCCCACTACAGGTAACAAAAAAAGGTAAATGTCGCCCGAGTTCATCGTTTCTGAGTTTGTGTTTTTGGAGTATGTGCCGGCATGACAGCATGTGTGTGTGTGTGTGTGCATGTGTGTGTGTGCGTGCGTCAGGGCAGCTGTGAGGGCTCTGGCTGAGAGGTTGGAGAGGTTAGGACGTTTCGTGACTGGAGGCTCCGGCTGCAGACAGAAACATTTAGCAACGCTTCTTTGGCTTTCCTCTGGAGCCTGAGGCCTGAGATATACGGCGTGGAACTGTATCGTGTGTGTACATTCAAAGTCTACTGTATGCACTGTACTGTGTATGAGACAGAGTGAGGGGGCGTAAGGGTGTGCAGGATGAAAAAAGTGCCGGCAAAATACCGGGATGAATTCAAGCCCAGTGTGATTTTGGGACTTCCGTTGTGCAGAGGATATATTTTAATAGAATTATGTTAAGAAAAACACCTTTTCATCAGTGGTTTGTTCTAGATATAACAGGGAGAAACACCCCCGACTGTTAAACTTTATCTAAAATTTACACTGCAACCGGACTGAAGAAAAACAGAGAGCTAAAGAGAGAAAAGGGGGGGGAAAAAAGTCAAGAGAAAGAAAAAGTAGGGCATTCCAGCTAAACACTTGAGAGAGGCTGATCTGATCAGATGGAGAGATTTGAGCTGTGGAGCCAGGCTTGTTTATTTTTTCTAGGCTCTTGGTTTCCCAATACAACAGCACCATCTGAGTCTGGCCCTCTGACGGGGGTGGGGGGGGGGCGCAGAGATGGAGCCGAGTTAACCTGGTGGAATCTGGGGTTAGATCAATAATATTACACCTAACGAGGTGGTGACATGTCTCTCCTCGTTGCATGTGGGGGTCGTGAGATCACACGGTGAGACGCACAGAAAATGCATTGTAGTTTGTGAGAGGTGGACTGCTTCTGGGAGAACACGAGTCCCCCTCTCACCGGTTCGCGTTTGGGGTAAAAACAATAATGATGATACGATGTAATCCAACCCTAACCACATCCTCTATCAAACACACCCCGTGGACACGAGACACTTCAGTTGCGACCTTGCCATGATAGCGAAAAGTCTTTGAAGACTAACAACATCAATCTGGTGCACTTCCATATCACCAACTCGCAATTATCCTCAAATGTTTTCAGTTATGTCCTGGTCTGTTGGTGGGATCTGTGGAAAATATTCTGTTCGCTGAAAAGCCACATCTGTGAATGTTGTAAACGACCATGAGAAGAGAGGACAGTGGAGAGCACACACACACACACACACACACACACACACTCCAACAAACACAGTAAAAAACAGTCTTTGAGCTTCAAAAAGCCCATGCTTGGGGAAAAAGGCAAAAATGATGGAATGGCAAAAGGCTAAGAAAACATTTCATGCAGTATTTCCTGTGGAGTAATAAATCATAATATCAATAACTCCAATAACTCAGCCTGGAAAAGAAAAAAGAAAACTAAAACAGATAAAGAGACGGAGAGAGCAGCTGTCTGAGAAAGATCCAGGACATTCCGTGCTGCAGCGGCAACGCTTGGCCCTCCGGTTCACCTGAACCCCGGCCTGCATGGGGGGGACGGGGGGCCTGGGAGAGAGCTTTAAATGGGTCATTACACCCAATCCACACATGAACTAACCATTCCACTAACACTCACACCGGCTCTATAAATCACGACTGCAATTCCGTTTGATGTCCTCCCCATTTAAAGTTTTTAAAACTCCCAGGACAAGCCAATAAATAGCGGCCAGGTAGTGCACGGTAGGCTGTCAGAGCCGGTTAGCCGCCGTCCTCCCCCAGCCGTCCCCGTCACAGACCATGTTGTAACGCAGCGGGAGATTGATAGCTCACTCAGCCAGCACCAGCCAACTGTGGTTTACGGGCGATGGGCATGCGGCCAATCGTGTCTCGCTGTTTGACCTCAGGCTGTATGTGAACCTTTCACAGAGGCTCTGTAACGGACAACTCCGTTGATCTTATCACTAAAAAAAACCCAAAACACATAGGAGCATACGCAGATAACACACACACACACACACAGACAGACACACACTGGACACAGATGTGGGCTTGCCCCCCAAAAAACGCCTCTTTCACTTTTGCTGACCACATGCGGTTAAATCCGACCGCGACAGAACGAGTCGGACACGTTATATTTCTTTAAAGCCAAACCAACGTTACCAGCTACAAGGCTGCTGGACGCACTGCTGGATTTGGGTGAAGAATAACAAAAAAAAAAAAAAAAAGACAACTGTGGGGAGGGGGAAAAAAAAAAAAAAAGAGCTGTAATTCGAGGAAAAGTCTGTAGCTGCAGCGTGAAGCTCGTTTGGAATCCCGCTAATGAGAGCTTGGACACAGTTGAACGGACAGGTCACCATAGGGAGGAGGAGGTCAGCGAGGAGGTCAGGACAAACCCACAAGAGCAGTGGAGGCATGTAACCAAGTAGAACCAGCGGGCAATGAGTGTGTGTGTGTGTGTGTGTGTGTGTGTGTGTGAGAATTTACGTATTCTTCCTTGCTGATTCAACTAATAAAAAGCATGTGCAGTCGAGAGGTATGAGCTTAAGGTGAAGTGTGACTCAGAGGAGAAATAAAACCAGGGAACGGCTGCGAGTAATCCTCCTAAATCGGAGAATTTACACCGGCCGGGCCAAACAAACATTTATACAAACGCTGTAACATTTTTATCCTCCCGGCTCTCCTCTCTCCCCCTGACCCTCCTCCAGCTCCCCTCTAAAGCTCGGCGGCCGCATGTGCTCGTTCAAAGCCGAGTGTCACTTTCCGAGTTTAATTTAATCAGAGAGAAAAGCCACCTGAGCAGGGCGCGGTATCGGCTAATCTGTTGGTCTGGGTGGGTAGGCATGAGTTTAAAGATGATCTCAACTTTCTTTTTCGTGCAAAAATCAATATCATGCAAGAAGCGTGCGCGTGAGCAGAGTCGTGTTTGTGGTGGGGGTCAGAATGCGTGTTTGTTCTGGGATGGTGGGGGGTAAGAGGATGAGTGTCGTGGAGTGACGGAGGAGTGGTGCTGAGAGTCCTTAACTTGACAAAGTATGACAGATGGAAAGGGACGGCCTTATATGAACTCTCCCCCTGGATACCCCTGAACACAAGAACGGCGTGTTTGTGCATTTATGTGAAAAAAGGAGGAAGAGAGGGAACCCGTCTTCGACAAAGGCCGATTGATTGCAGGGGTTGTGGGGGCCGACGGGTGGAGGGGGATTGAGGTAGAGGAAGGGTGGGGCTGCACCCTAATCCCACATATAGACCTCTGACCCCCCCAGCATCGGCCCACATGTTTAGAGTTTCACTACAGAAGAAGGAAAACAGATGGGGGCCACGGGGCCTCGGGGAGTTTTTAGGGGCTCCCTCCTCAGTAATACGGCATCATGAAGGAGGACATCTCAGTGGCTAGAGAGCACGAAGCAGGAACCACTTCTGGGGTTTCTTTTTATTGGGCTGGTTATATTTTAACCACAGGCTAATGTCTTCCTAAACAGAACCACTTAATCTCACACAGCGTCTTCGTTTTTCCACCTCATCCTTCATTTTTCAACTGTAGAGGGAGGCTCCAGTCCCAATTACTAGCTCAAGTTATAAATATAGAGAAAATCATATTCTAGCTCTTTCTGTCTGCCTTGATCTCCCCTTTTAATATTTCCAACATGCACGCTGTAATGAGCAGATATAAAACAACACCATTAATACTGTACCACAGTTAATTTCCTATTGCACTGTGGTAGCAGTATTTAATCTCTGTACGGTTTCTTTTATTTTGTTGATGAGGCTTTTATGAGTTTTTCCTCGCGGTTGTTAGCACTGCTTTAAGAGTGTACCATTTTGCGCTGTTGTTTGTTCTCACGAATCGTTTCATAATGTCAGTATTTTTACTGCTTCCCGCACTCATGCTGCGTTCACCTCTCCAACCGTCGTGCTCAGACTTCAGCTATTTCTATTTCTTCGCTCTTATTTTAATTCGATCCTTTGATCCAAACTGCATTGTTTCCCATCCAATTGTTTTTGCGCGCACTAGAGAGCCCGTTTGTATCTTTGAGGGACAGAGTGTGTGATTGGTCATGTAGCTTTGTGGTTAGTGACATCATGTATGAATCAGTTTGCCTCTGGCCGTGTATCACCAGTGGAGCTGGCCGACCTCCATGTTGTCATGTTAGGCAGCGCTGCTGTTTATTGTTGCTCCAAATCCCAAACGTCCCGTCTCCTCCGCTCAACTCCTTTTGTTTTAACTTTTCACTCGTTCCTCTGACCGGTGAAGATGTGTCGTTTGTTTGAGGGCATTTTGGACTTGTTGTGGGAAAGTCTGAGGACCAGATGGGGGAGTGGAAGCTAGGGATTTTGAGGCTGGGAAATGCATCGGCTTTGAAAATATAAATACATTTTGTCCAAGTCTTTCTCCCCCGTTTGTCGAGCTGTAATCCATCAGGCTACAGACTGACACATCAGAGCTGATAAATCACTGCAGGAGACAAACTGTGACCAGGAGCTCAGCAACCCACCGTCAAAAGACTCCTCTGGCAGGACCACAGCCTGAATCTGTATTTCACACTCATGCAGGCTCTGGTCCATGCTGCTTACCTGATGTCTGCATGAACAAAATGTACCAGCAGATCATCACAACAGACTCTCCTAGCTTGTATTCATTACGTGCATTGAAATTCCAGTGTCATGACGATTGTGGGGCTGAGTTTCTGCTGAAAATGTTCAAGAGAGGCGTTGAGTCGACTGTGCAATCAGTGAAGGATGTACTGCTCGGATGCAGGACGGCCGTATTAGACTACATTTGTTTAAATTGGGTGTGATAAAGTTGCAACTGAGTGTGTGTTACAAGCATAATAAATCCTGTATGATAGCGACTCTAATGGATTCATCCCAAAGACACACCTGCAGTGAGCCAATTTTCCATGCAAGCGGTTTATACCAATTGTTTATTAAGTGGTTTGTCTTGGCTCGGATCGCAAAATGATGTCTGTGTTCTTGGAGGGCTTTTGCCAGCACACACAAAATAACATGAAGCCACAAGTGTGACATATGGTTATCTTCCTGACCAACATCCATTATCCTGTTTAACCAACGAGGCAAAACCATTTTTTTCCTGTCTAGCGGTAACGTAAGCAGCCGTCTCGTTTAATGAGCTCTCCGGTCATTTCCTCTCTGACGACATGCAGAAAAGAATTATTTCTGTCTCCTACTCAGGCACAAAAAGCTAATCACCATTCATGTACAACATCAACTCTGAAAACACGGAAAATCAAGGCCGATGAAAGCCAGTGTCCTCGTTATATACACACACACACATACCTCCAGAGTGAGTGAGGGGTGAACACAACCAAAACAAGCCAAACCAAATCTGAAATAGTTCGCCAGCTGTGGTCAGTTGTTATTGGGGCAAATAACATTGCTGGAGAGCACAGCTGAGCTGATGATCACAGTGAGCAAAGCCAGAGTCATATCTGACACCACTTTGCAATCTGTGTGCGCCTGCGTATAAAAACTGCGTGCGAATGCGGGTACACGCGTTGAGATAAATAACTGTGTGTACATTTGTGTGAGGCATGAAGCAGCCCCGGGATCTGTCAGCATGGCACAGAACCCTTTTAACTTTTATTAGATAAACAAACCAAAGCCTCAGGCCTAAGAAAACCACATCTACTGTTCAAGTTAAAGAGCTGCAGAACTGTGTGTCATGCAACAGAAGAGCTTTAAATTGTAATGAGACAACAAACTGTGTGAGCAAAATGTACAGCCAGACCTGAAGACATATAGAGCACCTTTGAAGGTTAGCCCTTAGAAGATGACAGTTAGTGTAATGGGTTTCAATAGAAACACGATTGTGTCTTGTTCAACTGAAAGTTATTCCCAGTTAGATAAAAGAGTTTGGTTAAAAAACAAAGCAAAAAAAGGAAGTCAGCTACATATTAATATGGTCTGTCCTTAGACTGTTCCAATAACAACTATGAAAATAAATTAAATCATAGCTCAGTCAGAGACACACAGACAGACAGCGGGGAGTGAGGACAATTAAGAAGCCACTGTCATACGTCTCCTGTCTATTAATAACCATTAATGGGGTGGGGACCCTGAAATGCACTTACAAAGACTTATGAAGCCCGTCCTGTTGCCAAAATATAAGACAGGCCGAGTCAGAGGCCCGCTGCAAATCCTTTCTACCACACACTGGTTTCATGCGGATGTTTTGGACTATGAGGGCTGTTTGTCAGTGCAGCTGAGCCAATAAGAAATTGAATAAATCCTACTTATATCAAAGAGAAAATTTGTTTCAGTGTATCTTATTTGCCAGTCCATTACTTCCATAGCCGTAACCAAAGGACCTGGAGAGAAAAGAGGGGAAGAACACACAACAGAGAAAGCAAAGAGGAAGGAAAGTATTCAGAAAAGGGAAGGAAAGGAAAGTCAGGAGGAGGGGGTTTGTACACAGAGTAAAGTAATTAAATGGAAAGAACAAGGCATAGAAGGGAGTTCAAATTTGTCCAGACTAAAAAAGGAAAAGGAGTGATTCATCTAAGAATTATAGTAAGTTAGAGTAACAGTTATAAAAGCCATGTTCATGATGCCTGGTTAGGAGAAAAAGCACCATGACCCACTTTCTACCACCACCACTGGGTCTCCCATCTTTAGTCCACTGCTGTCTCTGCTATCCTTTTAAATCTTTGTGCTTTGTTTCAGCCTTACAGCCCATCGCCCCTCATCTCCCTCCTTTGTTCGGCCTCTGTAGCGTCAGCGCACGTAGCTCAGTGCTCTTCTACGTGCTGACTGTGAGCCACATTTCTCTGAAGCACAATCACATCGCATTTCCAGCTAAATGATACCCAAGAGTTAGAAACATGAGAGGGAACATTGCTCATTCATGCCAAGACAGACTACCCCAGACATGCAGAACTTATACACATGAGCCAAAAGCGAAATCCAGTCAATGGAAATAAAACAATGCACATGGTAAATGTGCTGAACTTGTATCAACTTGACATAAAAATGCACACACACACACGCACGCACACACACACACACAGGAAATGTACAGTGGTTACATTGTAAGCTAAAAACCATATTGAGTCTGGTCAGATTTAAGTGTGTCCCGTTGAGAAAAATCCACATGGTTTGCAGTCAGGACTTCTTATTTGTTGCTTCTTTTTGCTGTTGAGTCTGAAAAGTGCCAGATGTGTGCTACTGCTGTCATAATGGCCCCTTCCATCTCTGCTCAAACGATACATTTGGTCAAGCAGGG
>JBCAUF010000633.1:8427415-8437567 GCA_038406115.1 Haemulon aurolineatum
TTTTACTCCCACAGGCAAGTGCTTCACGTTTTCCGCTCAATAGCTACCAAAGCACTTCAGCAGTGTTTAGTTTCAGTTTGTTGGGGTAGAAAAGAGGAAGCGCTCTGCTTGTTCTGAGGAAACACTATAAACCCTGTACCTTCACGACACACTGGTGACCTCTCCACCTTCCCAGGAATGCCTTTGATATTGTGTTGGTTCCCTGAAAGAGACTAGGCCCCTCATACTCAGAACCTCTACCAAGGAGGAAATCAGCCTCCAGAAGACAGGAAAGACAGGGAAAGAAGAAAAGAAGAGCAGAGATGGAGAATAAAAGAAGGGCTAGAAAGAGGTGGGACGAAATGACGAAAGTGATAGCTGATGGATGAGCCATAATGTTGCCTGTACTGTTTGCAGTTAAGCGGCATGTAGATGACTGTAGATGATGCTGAATATGGATACTTCATGGAGATCACAGCAATGGTAGAAAGCCAGTCATAGCCTGGAAGAGAAGCCACACATGAGAGCCGATACCACCGATACTGCTGTTAAAGTCATTAGCAGCTCGCACCGAGGTCAGCAAGGATACAGTACCTGGTTACGCTGTCAGACGCACCGGCTGCTGGAAAAACACACGACCATGAAAATGAATAACGTCTCTGGATAGTCATGCACACACTGTACTCAATCATACAGATGGACACACGAGCTTACGCATACCAGCAAGAGTGCGCACACACACTACAGATCTGCAGAGCTAGCTGTAATCCGGTCGCCGCTCGACATTGTTCCAAGCGACAGAATTGCCAGAATTCCTCAAGAACCACAATGGCGTCATACGGGAGACACACGGGGCCTGAGTTTCAGGGTGGAGGTTGGACTTAATGATGTGGCACTGAGTAAAAACTGACTGAAGAGTGATGGAGTGGATTAGGAGGGCTACACAGTCTTGGCCTTGCGCGGGCCCGGGCCAGGGTGTTAAATGGCGTAGTGTGTACATCTGTGTGCGAGTGCTCTTGTGCATTGATGAGAAACAGGTCCGAAATCGGCAGGGATGAGAAAGAGGCGAGGGGAGTGCCAGCAGTCACCCGTCAAAGTAGACAGGGCTGAAGACAGCTCTGCACAAGCTGTTTTCCTGCCTTCCTCTAACACCCCTGTAGCGACAGTCGGTATGTGAGCATTTGCGAAAGCTTTCAAGTGAAACACAAACACTGCCTCCTACTAAACATTCCCCTTGGACGTATGGAGCCACATGGAGCAGTGAACACATTTAACTCGTCTCACAGGAAACTGCATCGGAATCAGGGGTCAGCGTGTTCGGACGGGGGCCACTGTGCAAGTTGGCAACACTGTTGTAGAGGACTATAAGGTCAGCTCTCAAAGCAGGAAGAGAGGTCTTGAACCCTCTTAGAGATCCTTTTGAACAGACACTTAAAATACAAAGGACATAAACTCAGGAAATAAATCAGAAGCTGAGAGATTGTTATCCAATTTCAGCTTGTATCTGCACTGCACCCAAGTGTAAATATTAGGCAAATGGTGAATTAAAATGCGCTGACTGTTTATTGTGTAACTTTGCACGGTTACAGTATTGCTTGGATCAATCTTGTAAAGATAAGAAGAAAAGGAAACTAAAAACAACGATGAAGCAATCCTTCTAATATACTAGTAACAACCCTTATTTGAAAGTCTGAATGGTCTACAAGAGCTGTAGTAGTTGCATAGCTTCTGTTGGACAAATCAACCATTTAGCTCTGCAAAATTAATTAGTGGCACATCGGACTGTACTTACTCAGCGATATATTGACAGTTTGGAGGGGGCAGAAACTAGAGTGTGGCCAAGAAACAAGAACTGCAACTGGATTCCTGTGGTCAACATGCTGAATAGTTAAGGTTAAGGTGCATGCTGTGCAGGACAAAGGGGTGGGCGTTTGCTGGAGAAAAGACAAAATTCATTCCTAGGAATAAAATGCAGGTATCAAAGATAAGAACAGCCAGCAGGCACATAGCAGCACTTTTAATAGGTGGGAAACCATGAGAAAAATTGGGTGTCTGTCAGCAGGGGAACTATATGAGATAGAAAGCAGACCTCGTCCTGCAGCCTGGAAAGCAAATGTGTTCTCTCTTTCAATTTTTCCACACAAACAACGTGATCTGGAACAATGACCCGACAATCTCACAACTGCACAGTAAACAATTACTGATTGTCTGTGTGTATTTGAAAAACTGTCAAATATCTTTTTCACTAAAATCTTAAGGCAGCAGATCCCTCTGCTCTGGACCAGCTTACAATCAGCACTCCTGCTGTTTACATTGCTTTTGTAAGCTTTAAAAATGAGGTGCCTGTTTCAGAGTGCCAACTATCAAGATCTTGTGTTCTTGCAGGGAGGCCTGGGGGGACTTGGAGGGAGCACAAGTAGCTGTCCATCTATCCATCTAACCAGACAGCAGCGATGCAAGGGCTGATGTGGAGCCTGTGTGCTCTGCTCTGCCTCTCCCTCTGGGAGGGAAGTCACTGCAGGAGCTCCAGGGCAGCCCAGAGGACCAAAGAGCCGTCTCTTCACAGGAGTAAAAGAGCCCCCATCGACCCTGATGCCAAAAAGTGTTCATACACCTTCCTTGTCCCTCAGCAGAGAATCACAGGTTCAAATGATGACTTGTTTTTGTATTTTACTGTTATTCACATATGGCTGTCTTCATTTAACCAGCCTTTGCTTTTCTAAAAAAATCAAATAGCTTCTTGGTAATCTCCTGAATAATTCATATCTGTCACCAGGTCCCATCTGTGCCAGCACCACAGGGCCTGAACCAGACAAGGACAGAGTGACCCGCATGGACATTGCAGATGTGCGGGAGGTTCTCAACAAACAGCGGCGTGAGATTGAGACGCTGCAGCTGGTGGTGGATGTGGATGGTAACTTGGTGAATGAGATGAAGTTGCTGCGGAAAGAGAGCAGGAACATGAACTCCAGGGTGACCCAACTCTATATGCAGCTGCTGCATGAGATCATCAGGAAAAGAGATAACTCTCTGGAGTTGGCCCAGCTGGAGAACCGCGTCCTCAACGTGACCTCCGAGATGATGCGACTGGCTTCAAGGTACAAGGAGCTGGAGGGCCGGTTTGCCACAATGGCCGGGGTGGTCAACAACCAGTCCGTTCTCATCTCTGCACTGGAGGAGCAGTGTCTGAGGACACTGGGGCGCAGTGAGCTCCCCGTCGTTCCCCCGCTGGTACAGGTTGTACCGCAGAATATACCAGTAAACAACCGTTTCACCAATGAGATACAGAGAGACAATAACAACCGGGCCTTTCCCAGAGGATCACGCATGGACTCCCCTACTGCAAGCCCATTTGGGATAGACCCTCCACCACCACAAGGAACACTTACTGCTGATGGTATGTACCAATTTAAAATTGTCAAGGGCTACTGAGGGAATATGTGACTGAATACTGTAAAATAATCAGGATCAATTAGTCTATTGAGTTTTAGGAGGAGGGTGAGTAAAACCAAAATATCCTTTTTAGTAATTCTGAGTTCTAATTGTTTTCAAATTGTTCTCCTAATTAATTAAACACACAGTTTCTACAGTACAATTACCTAGGGAGTACAATTCAAACTGTAATTTCTTGCAAAAGTTGGTAATGCTGAGGCGCAGTTGGCTCATCCTTGGCATGCTACAAAGGCAGTGAAATCATACATTCCTACGATTCCCACTTGGCTGTCTGTATTGGCTGCACTACGCTGAGCATATGCACTTAATTAGTTGGATGTGGATTAGGCCTCTTTGGACAGCATTAAAAAGACCTCAGAGAATGGGAATATATATTTACTGCAAAGCCTTAGTCAGAGTTGAATCCAGTCTATGCAAGAAATAAAGAGGCATGGCGTAGTACATCAAGTCTCAAACCACTGGACAAAATCATCAAGTCAGATAAAATCTTCTAAAATAGATGTGGCTCCTCTGTACGTTTCCCCACTGTGCCTGACTAATTCTGACATCTGAGAAAGACCATCCCCAATATGAAAGCGATTTGCAAGGTTAAAGCTACTTGGAAATGGCTCCTAAGAACTGGTCAGGGCTTTTGTGTTTTGACTGGCAATTAGACTATGGCGAGGAATGCTGATGGGGGTTATACAACCAGATTGTGAAATAGATGAAATCATTCATAAAATCCCTCAGATAAAAAGGGGAATAAAAGAGGGCCTGTTAGACTACTGACAGCGGAGTCAAGTTAAACATATAACTATCTTGCTATTTGCCATAAGAGAAAAAGGTAGGTACCATTTAACAAATCAACACGCTTAAGTTGGCTCTCAAACTGTAGCATTACTAATTAAATTAAATGTCCTTGCAAAGCCATTGCAAAAGAACAGAAATAAACAGGTCTATACTACAGCGTAATATCTTTTGGTGTTTTAAAAGCACTGTTACTGCAAAGCATGTATTCAATCCAAAGTGTTTGTCATGAGGTTGTCCACTGTTAATACTTGATCCTCCAGAAACTAGTCTTAAGTGAAACAAGGCTCTAAGCAGTAAGCTACTGCATACTACTTTCACAGACATCCAGAATCTAATTTTTGTCTATGAGTGAAACAGATCTCTCAGTCGGGACACTCCCAATTAATCTACAACCAAGAAAAACAACAGAAAGCCAGACATGGATCATTTTTGCTTTGGTGACCGACACATCATCCTTCACCATTTACTTTTCAGGAAAAGAAAAACACATGCCCTGAAATATTTCTACCTCTTGTCTCCATAAAATGTATTTATTCCTAGTGATAAGGATGAGCACTTCTCCTTCTCCTATGATAAATTCATGTGATTTACTCGACCAATTTCCTTTCAATGTGTGCTTTTATGTGTTTTATCTGAATCAGAAATGAAAATAAGTAAACCTTCAACCCAAGCCACTAACAAGCTCTCTTTAATGTTGGTTCACTCTGAACGCTTTATAAACTACTATGGCTTAATGACCCATTAAAATCCTGTTAGAAGAAACTAACAAGAATGTGTCACAAAATGAGAACGGGGGAATAAGTTCAAGAACCTCCTTACTGACAGGTCTGATGAAGACATATCATTACTAGAAAAATACAAGCTTGTGCTTGTATTACACTGGGTCCCTATGTGCTCTTACTCAGCTGAGAAAACCATCTTCCATGGACCTTTAGGCCCTGGAGGCCCCCACACAATGCCAGTGTTCATACTGGTTTAATACATATTCTCACTGGGGAAAACAGAGGAAATATGCTGGGTTTAGGTTCAGCAGCTTACGCTTTGGGTGCAGTGCTACCACATGGCTTCATCTGAGGACTAACCTAGGTGGATATTCAGATAACAATTTTAGGAGCATACACATTTTTGTGTAACTTGAGACTCCAGGATTTTTGGATAGGCTGAGCAGAAGGAGATCTTTTCCAAAAGACTGTGGCCACAATGATACATCCCCTCAAAGCATGGGGTCCAGCAGACGTTCCTTCCCAACTTTCTCTCCCCTTTTCTCTTGTCTGCTGTCTAGAGCCCCTGGACTGATGATGATGACTTTTGCATATGTAATAGAAAAGCAGACATCTTGTTCAATTCAAGCCACTGTATGGTATATTGATTAAAGGGGCCGATTTTAGTCAGAATCAAGAGTCACAAAAGTAGGAGTAACAAAAGATATGGATATACAATCTATAATACCTTTGCATTATATGGGAATTTCCTGCTTTTTACTGGTGGGTATAACTAACTTCAATAAGTTGTTGCCCCACAGACTTATATACTTCAACCACTTTTTTTTGCCTTCTTCTAACCACAGGTCCCTTCAGGGACTGTTACCAGGTGCGACAGGCAGGACACACCACCAGCGGGATGTACCTGCTGAAGACAGACGGCAGTGATCGGCTGATTCAAGCCTGGTGTGAACATGGCCTTGACAATGGTGGTTGGACCGTGTTGCAAAGGAGGAGAGATGGCTCTGTTAACTTCTTTCGGAACTGGGAGAACTATAAGGTTAGTCGGGGAAACTCATTCATCAAATAAGGAACATTAGGTTTGTTAAGGTAAAGGCAGGGTTTCATTTTAATCTGACTATCAAAATATCTTTAAGCATGAGAGAGATTTGTATTCAAAGCCTTTTACTTTGTTTTTGACACAGTCCCAGCAGTTCATTTTGGGGCTACTAAGCAAGCACTTGCTCCATCAATGTAAACAGCTTAGTGGTGGATTTCCTCATGCCGAAATCACAGCCAAGAACTATAGCCATGAACCTACATACAAATATACAAAAATCAGAGCCGCGGCAGGCTGAGAGGGAAACAGAGCTCAACCCCACTGGAAATGATCCCTTCATCCTTTTCTTCCCATGTGTCAGCCTTTGCAATTGAGATGTTATCCAGGGTTTAAAACAAAAGAACACGGTTTGTATAACACCAAGAGGAAAAAATGATACTGTCAAACAGCCTGACAAAAATGACTGGTCTCCCAGTTTTCTCTGGAAAAAAAGAGATAAAAATAAGTTTTCCTCTCTGTCATTAAATTTGATTTAGAAATCAATACTTACATGGTGTTTGGATCAGGAACAGAAATGTGTCTCTCACATCTCTCACATTAGCTCTGCGTTCTCTGTATTCAACTCTCCACCCGGCCACAGCCAAATCACCATTGCCCCTGCCATTCAGCTAATTTGTCTCGAGTGAGAAACCGCAGATCATAACCTTAACACATTATCGTCTCAAAGGGAAGCAGATTTGATTTCATTTTACGTGATTGCAGCCACCAGACTCCCTTAAACTCTGCACTCTGAAACTGTGTTAACCTCACTCTGCTTTACTGCTTGTGTTTTTTGGACGTGACTTGCCTTCACTGACCACAGAGTAAAAAGAGATCCGTTCTTTCACCAGATAGCAAGCCCACTGTGCCAACTCACTCAAATTAACTCTGCACCTTGCTGGTCTGCACTAAACTGTAATGACATTTTAACACAGACCACAGCAATTAATAATAATATGGTCCTCTACAGAAAGGCTTTGGAAACATAGATGGAGAGCACTGGCTTGGGCTGGACAACATCTACAATCTGGGGAAGCAGGGTGACTATAAGCTGATGGTAGAGCTGGAGGACTGGACAGGGAAGAAGGTGTACGCCGAGTACGGCAGCTTCCGCCTGGAGTCGGAGAGCGAGGGTTACCGGCTGAGGCTCGGCGCCTACCAGGGCAACGCTGGGGACTCCTTCAGCAGCCACAACGGCAAACAGTTCACCACGCTTGATCGAGACAAGGATGCATTTTCTGGTAGGGGTGGATGCTTGCTGGTTTCTTATAACAGTAAAAGTGTAATGACGCAACCTCTTTGTCTGTCCATCACACTCACCTTGTTTTATGCCGTTTCGTCTCTGCCCTAGGTAATTGCGCCCACTTTCACAAGGGTGGCTGGTGGTACAACGCTTGTGGCCAGACCAACTTAAACGGTGTGTGGTACAGTGGGGGAGTTTACCGCAGCAAATTTCAGGATGGAATCTTCTGGGCGGAGTACGGAGGAGGTTTCTACTCCCTGAAGTCAGTCCGCCTCATGATCCGACCGATCGACTGAGACGTCGGCCTGTGGTCCTCTTCAAATGCACCTCTGTTTCCTCCCTTATCCTTATCTACCCATAAACAAATACTGTAAAGGCAGAACCAGGAATCCCTGCCATTGTACGACTGTGCCTTGTAAAATACAACGGAGGAAGAGACGGTGGCATGTGTTTATGGCCAGACAATAAAAGACTCAAGTGGTCAGCGCAGTGGCTAGCTCCCAAGTTGACTTTAACTTTGAGATGAAGGCTGATGCCATTGCCCTCCTTAAGTAACTGCTCTCCTCCACCTTAACGTCTGGAAAATTAATGGTCCGTCAAGCTCCCTGGGACCATTAAGTATTACTCTCAAGTGTCCTATCTTACTCACTCTTGTTGAAACTCAGTATGTAATAAAGGGAAATGGTCATTTACTTAAGACATGAGATTTCTTCTGAGCAGCTAATGGTGACTTATTGAAAGTAGCGTTGCCCATACCGGAGGGTATTGGATGTACTGGGATGTTTGACCATAGTAGCATGAAGAATGATTCAATTTGTTGCCAGTTAAAATACCTGACAATCAAACGGCTAGAGGACAGGCCTTTTTAAACCTACTGTCTACTTATTTCTGGGTTTTGTCTGGACTTGTGGGGTTTCCTTAAACCCCAACAGAAAATTAACTCGTGCAACAATGTGCTTGTCTGTTGTACATGTGGCTGAGCTGGCTTTGGTATGTAAATATCTTTGGCTTTATTTGTGAAAGGTAATTTAAGAGGTGTGATTCTACTCAGGCCAAATGTTCACAATGTTGTCACTCTGCCATTCTTTGTTATTTATCAGTGTATTTATAGTAAATACAAGTATAGTCATGGCCATTTTATATCTACCCCTGTAACAATGCAATTCTTAATATTTTTATCCCATGTAGAGATACGCTAATAACACTTGAACAGAAGGACACACACACACACACACACGCACACGCACACACACACACACACACAAAATTAGCCACTACAAACAAATCTAGTGTGGATGCCTAGTTGACTGTAGGATGCAGAATATGTGACATGCACTACCTGTTTTCATCCGAGTCAAATTAAATCCTTTTGTACATATCGAACTGTCTTTCACTCTTCACTTGGAACATTTATTAGAAGCAGCATGAAATGTTAAAATTAAAATGTGATGTTTTTTTGATTATTTCCAGTATGCATGTTCAGCTTGAAATAGAAGCCAAGCCCTTAAATGTATTAAGGATGACACAATCGTTTGAAAATTATTTGATCTGACATCTGACAAATGCAGCACAAGCTCTAAATGTACTAAGGAAGGTCAGATGTATTTAACAATATAAGTGGGCAGATGAAAATGAACTTTGATCACAGTGAGCTAACATTTAAAATCACATTATTTTTGTTCTGAAAGGAAGAAGGCTGAAGAAAAGCAGAGGTTTGAAAGAAATAAGTCAGAGGGCAAACACAGCCTTGCAGCTGAGGCTATACCATGGTGAAGACAGAAATAGATAACAGGGCGGATATTAAATGATGCTGTTATAAAAGAATTTAGACTCAAATGAAAGAACTGCAGAGACAGTAAACTGAGATAAAAGGCAAAAGAAAGACAGACAGGGATGAGAAGGAGGAGAACATTCCTTCCACATAAAACCATTGAGTTTTTCTTTCCCTCAAATACAAACGTATATCTTGAAATTATGGCTCCCGCCTGGGCCTCTCTCTCTCTGAGGAACTGTAAGTCAGAGCAGACAGGAGCAGCCTGACGCAAACACTGTAGGAGAAGCTCACAGACACATACAGTCAACACGCTTTAACTCACACACTCACACACACGCAGTGAGCCAACAAAACTGGCAGATAGGTTTGCTGTCAGCCATCTAAAATACTGTATATCCAGGCGGTCCAAGAGCCCAGGCCAGACCGGGCCTCGCCTGGCAGGACTGACACACGGAGCTGTGGGTCATAGGCAGCAGTAGGGGAGTGAACCCCTGAGTGTTGGCTGACTTTTCTGATCGGACACATGAAACCTTGCCACTAGTTACCCCATTCAGTGTTCCTTTTGTCCCACAGCAACCCCAACAACTACAACAGCATGCTGGAGCAGAAGGCAGTAAAGGGCCCTTGAGTTGGTTTCTGGCCCTCTGTAGAGTCTTTCTCAACCGACAGAGACCAAATAACAAATGGTTATTGCAGGATGCCAGTGATAAGCAGAGTAAAGTTACACTGGGACCTCCATGAATATCAACAATGTTATGGTAAACCCCCAGTTTGTCCTACAGAACAGATAAACTAGCCCTTTAACAAATGCAACAGTGCTTCATTGACAAAAATGCAACCCATCGCATCTTTTAGGCATTAGATCAATGTTTTCTCCTCTTCCTGATGCAACTACATGATTATGCTACATCAGTATGCATCTTAACTGATTCTGAGCGAACTGCTGTTGTGCCGCTTTCGCTACGTGGCTGGCGTAGACGAGGTGTGTGTGTGTGTGTGTGTGTGCACTTTGTCACAGTGGAGCCATACATCTCTGAGGGCTCTTTGTCCTTGGCGTGATTGGCGAGAGAACAGGAACAAGCTCATCTGAGCATTGAACAGGCAGGCCCTGTGG
>JBCAUF010000633.1:8662901-8673690 GCA_038406115.1 Haemulon aurolineatum
AAATGTGGAAGTTGAAATTCCCGCCATTTTGAAAACACAATGCTTTTGTTCTGTTGGCCCCTCCCCCACAACTGGGCTATCAAATGAGAGCATATTGTCTCCTCTTAAAGCGGCAGTAGCATTCAGATAGATTATATAAATTATGCTTGACTTAGAGGTGTCAGACTCATGTCGCCCACAGAGGACAAAAATGAATTGCCGGGTCTCAGAAGCATGTTGGCTTAATTGCTGAGATTCAAAGTTCAAAGTATTTTGATTATATTCCGTTATCATGATGACTTCATCAACTGCTATCTCCAGGGGTGAGGGAAAAAAAAGTGTCAGTTTGATTCACCATTTTCTCTAATGGCATTTCCTCAGGGCACCATCATCATGCCCACTCTGAACTCGGTTCTCCATGATGAGTCCATGTGGGAATCTCCACAGTCCTTCAACCCTCAACATTTTCTGGACCAGGATGGCAAATTTAGGAAGAGAGAGGCCTTTCTTCCTTTTTCAGCAGGTTAGTTGTTTAAACCGAGGACTTCTTTTTTTTTTAAGTATATTTTTGGGGCTTTTATGCCTTTATTTATAGGACAGCTGAAGATTAGACAGGAAAGGGGAGGCAAAGGGGGGGGGGAGTGACACTCAGGAACTGACCACGCAGTGCGGGATTCGAACCGGGGTCCCTGCAGTGAGGACGATAGCCTCTGTTCATGGGGCGGCCGCTCTAACCACTTCGCCACCGAGCACCGCAAACCGAGGACTTTTTAAAAGAAAATTGAAAAAGATATCCAACTGTTCAGTATAGCTGGGAGGGAATCAATACTGTATTTTTTGGTTGTGTTATACTCTGAGCTGCAGCAATATTATATGGTCAAAGTGAATCCCTAAACATTGCATGAATACAACTCACCTGTTGTGTTGTGTATACTCAGGTAAGCGCGTATGTCTTGGGGAACAGCTGGCCAGGATGGAGTTATTCCTCTTCTTTACCTCCCTCCTGCAGAGATTTGCTTTCTCTGCACCTGCTGGCGAGCAGCCTAGTCTGGAGTTCCAGTTAGGAGCCATTCGCTCTCCCAAACCTTACCGCCTCTGTGCCGTGACACGATAAACTACCAACTGTTGTTAACTGAACTATCTGTGTCACAACACAGTCTCACTGAATAAATGAATGAATGAATCACTGCATTCCACTACATTTATCTCATGATAAGCCTACATGAAGAAGATCTGCTCGATTGTTCTCTTTTATAACAATAAATTTGATTTACACAGCACTTTTACAGCACTCAAAGATGGTTTACATTAAAAACAAAGAACATACAGAATTATATAAGTACAAGTGCATGGTGCAATAAAATAAGATAAATAAACATATATGTATATATATAGTTTTGCAAAACAGGTGGAGGACATATGAGTCTGGAGTTCCAGTTAGGAGCCATGCACTCTCCCAAACCTTACCGCCTCTGTGCCAGGGCACGATAAACTACTAACTGTTGTTAACTGAACTATCTGTGTCACAACACAGTCTCACTGAAAACATGACTGAATGAATGAATGAATGAATCACTGCTCTATTGTTCTCTTTTAGTGCGAGTAGAAGGTATTTTACCTATTTCTTCTTCACAATCAATAAGCCTTCAATAATATAAATGTAGCCTACTGCTCATTCAAATAAAATCCTTGGAACATTCCAGTTTTCTCATTTATTTATTTATTGATATTATTTATTTTTTGTTCTGACAATTCATAAAGATGCATTTTAACAAGGAATGCAGTTGTCACATTGATGTGAAACCACGCTCCCTCTCGCTTACAAAACACAAACAGGCTTACAACGTGGCATAAAAAGATATTGGAGTGCATGCTTTCAATAAGGAGTGAGTAGGTGAACTTAATCAGCCAAACGAGTAACGAGTGTTAACCCAAGTAATATTGTGCAAGAAGAGGCGCTCAGGGTGCAGAGTGGAAATGAACAGGCACTGTTGTCCTTATTTCAAGTCAGTGTACCATCAGGATGATTCTGAAGCCAATATTTTAAGGTAAAAAAGTTATATAATGTTGCTTTAATTAGTAATTTTAGTTTTCTCCATCACTGCCAGATGGTGGTTTGTCTTTATTTTCAAAGAACTACTATTGTTCTCTGTTCTTATGTTGCGCTTATGTGTTCAAATATCAGCTGAACGACATGCAGTGGTGTTTTACTTGATAAAAAACAAATACTAATTCAGGCAGTCAACTCGAGCTGCACTGTTATCCATGTGTTATACCTTACAGTCCAATCAGCTACCAAACACACCCGCTCAAATTGCTGGTGTATTTGCGGTATTTCCCACCTCTCCCTCTGCTTGCCAGTGCTATGCTGCCTGTATCCGTACTGCTACCTGTTTTTCAGTCCCACCACCATCCCAGCATCCACCTGTAGGCTCCGACAGGGGGTTTCACGTATGTGCTCATCACTCCCCAATATCTTATGTAAATATATCTGCAAGGAGTGATGAGGTCAGAGCCAAGATGCCAATCCCAAACTAGGTTTCTACTGCTAAAGAAACTATTTGAAACATGAGTGGTCTGACTGAACTAAAATTAATCTAGAAAATTAAGGAATTTAAATAAGGAATTTGTCAGAATAGTGTGAAATCAGAACAAAAATACATATAATACATTTCATACTCACATTAAAGTAAAAGCTAAATTGAACTTTTGAGTTTTGAGTCAATTCTGAAAATGAGTAAACCTCAAACTTGAAGTCTCTTTTATCTTTATGTGAACATGCGCCCACTCTGACATCTGGGTTTTTCCTGTCAAGCCTTTGAAGTCAGAGATGGAAAATAATCAGCGAAAGGAAATCGTGAGGGTACCTTGAGAAAGTCTCATTCTCTGCTTATTGTTCCTTAGACACAGTCGACTCTCTGGCACTATGAGGGACCATAAACAAAAGTGACCAGCTCAGTGAGAACAGATATGGGTTGATATCTGTGTGAAGTGACCTCTTTCAGACTAAACGTGTAAGTTTGCTTTACCAGCCTACATATTTGCTTACTCAGCTCAGAGACAACAGTGAATTATTTGCTGTCTTTGTGATATGAATCAGCTGCGTTTGCCATGCCGTACAGTGCACCGACACATTTAGAGTTACAGTAAAAGCCCTCAGAAGTGTCATGACAAACAGAAATAATGAGGTTGTGAGTCTACGATCAGCATCTTTTTTCAAAGTAAAAACTGATGTCGCACAGTATTTTACATGTTGGTGACCTGTTAACAGCTGCACATTTAGTGAGAGTAGGTGCTCAGCAAACTGACTTATAAAGGTACCTGTAACTGAACTTTTTGTGGTGATGAAAAACAGGCAACTAAAGTAGGGCAGCGAAGCACTGAAGCCAACGTTCAAAGTTTCTGCATTTGCCAAAATACCACCAAACTAGGTCAGTGGCCTCTTTAAGATGTGTCATTCGCACAAAAAAGATCACTTCAGTCAGATGCATCTCACGGAGCACGTTATCAGGAACCTCTAACGATGGCTTAAAACTTTTTGGATAAGAAAACCATGAAGGCTTTACAAGGTACGCCGGTGGCATGAAATTCTGGTGAGCTTTATCTGATCTATTTGTGCAACTTGATGGTTTGTGGGCTCTTTCACAGGGAAGAAAATCTCAAAAATTATGTAGGCCTAATAACTCCTGGGTAACTGGTTGAAAATCTCCTTTTCAAAGGTTAATATGATTAAATGGTCATGTTGACGTCAATGCGTGCTGGTCGCAGTTAATCTCAGTTGAGTCAGCAGGAAAACACAGTGACAGAAATGTCCTTTCTCTTATCTGCCATGGTGCATATGCCACAGCTCCTATAACCTGTACTTCTGTAAACGCTATCAGCCACAAACTTGTACTTCAAAATAACTCCCCTTCCTTCTCATGTTCAGAACAACTGCTTCACACAGATGGCTCAGGTTCTCTTTGAAGATGATTTTATGTGCAGAAAGTCCCATCAAGTGATTCTTTAGAAGGAAATATTCGCTGATTTATAAGAGGAAGCTTTGTTTACAGCCCCTGAGATCAAGCTGAGATGAATCGCCACTCAACCATTTGGAGACTCATTATTATACTTCTGAGTTTTTCTATCAAGCGTGAGTATAACATCATCATCTATCTATCAGTCTAACTTGCCTTGCTATTAGCCTTTTAGCCCTGATTAAGTGAGAAATGGGTATCACGGTTTGTGGTTTCGAGCTCTATACCTTGCTGCTGCAGCTCTGACCACAGCTGTGAGGTGTGCGAGACATGCGAGACAAGTGTGAAGTTTTTTGTGTGAAGTTCAAATAATCTTGGAAAGACACCTTGCCATCTCATTTTAAAACTAAACATCACCTCAGCCTTGCCTTGTCTTTTCTGGGTAGCTTGGCCTCTACTCCTTGCTGTCTGCCAGGAAAACGTTGGCTACCTGACAGTAGAACCGGCTTCGACCTTCCTCTTAGGCTCAAACCTGACGGTTTACTGCCACATCACAAAATGTGAACAGAGGTAGGAATTGTGGAAATATCATAAAATAAAATATAATATGACAATTTGACTTCTGTATCTATATGTATGTATAGAGTTCATTAGCATATATTAAAAATGTTACTCGGTGTTGCTCAGATGCAGTTATCTCACTGTCTTGCAGAGCTGAAATATGGCTGGACCTGAATAATCTGACCAAAAGGCCGTGGCGAAGAGTCAACTGTACCACAGCGATATTCCATTTGTTCAATGTCCAGAGCCCAAAATCTGTAGTGTACTGTGTACTACAAAATGATAATCGGATTTTCAGTGCACAGGAGCTAAATGGCGGCCGTACGTACAGCTCTCTTTTCTGCCCTGATGTATGAAGTCATATCAAAATAGGATTGCATGATTTAAAAAGATAAAGGGAATATTTTCTGCAGAATTAGGTGCTTAAATGAATTACATACAGATTTTAAGCTTACCTCTGATACCTACAGATTTGATAGGTGGTAAAATAGTAGATTAAGTGTGCAATCATGGTTATTTAAGGGTTGCTTGGTGAGGTGGAGCTATCAAAAAGGTTCAGGTGGAGTGACCTGTTTAAAGTTTTTACAGACTTGGATCTTGGATGCATTGTAATGTGCCAAAAATCATAAGAACAAATTAGCATACAAATAAATGACCATGGTTTGCTTTTCCTAATTTTGCTATTTTGTTTTCCATCCTCTCTCCTCAAAGTCCGCCCCAATAAGCCTGCTAATATTATCTGTGAAACATCATGGAGCTCGGTTTTAGTAGACTGCTCGTGGGAGAGAGGACGTCCAACATACCTGCCCACTGCCTACAACATTTCAGTCAAGAGGTATGGTGTTTTTTCAAATTAAGCTACTGCCTTTTCTCCTCACAGGCCAATATACACATTTAACTACAGCAAACCATAATTTGAACTCATGTTTCATCATTAGAGAAAATGGGACACAGATCCTGTTAAATCGGGTCCAGGATACTGAAAAAACCACCATACCCCGAGCCATGATCGATGAAAACACTAAGTACGAGTTGATTATCACTGCTTACAACCACTTGGGAACATCACAGTCTGATCCAGTCATCCTCTTTTTAAAGGATATTGGTAAGCTCTCATTTCTGCTATCTTTATAAATGAGTGTACATCTACATAAACACATTTCTTTTGTTATGTTTTTAAAATCTGACTTATTAGTTTGTCTTTTTCCGAAATTAGTCATCATGAGTTAACTGTCATGTTTGGTCGTTATTCATCACAGTTTGACTAATTTGACTGTTTTTCTGTTTTTGCAAAATCCCTTTCAAGTTAACAAATGCCTCGACCTACTTTTGCCACAGTTTCACTGAAGCTTTTCAATTATTAATATCCGTTGCAACAGCCTTAAGGGCTTTGAGTCATCACTGAATTAGTTGCTTGTTTTGGAGTCATTTATGAGCTTGTCACACTGCTGGACCTATCACCTATCACTTGTCTTTAATCTACTTCTGTGTTGTTTTGTGTTCCCAGTGATCCCAGAGACCCCTCATATTATGCAGATAACATTTGTGAATAACTCCAGAGCAGCCATGTTGCAGTGGAAAATCAATGAATCCTCAGGGCATCTCAGTTCCTATGTCCAGCTGCGTGCAAATAAGGGGCCCTGGGTAAAGTGATGTTTTGTTACCCAGGAACACATTTGCAGTATCAGTCTGGATCTGGCTGTGTATAGATGACCTAACCTCTCAGTACATCTTTTAGGATGCGGGAAGGGCAACAGAGCTCAGTGAGGGCCTGATACAAGTGGGCGGCCTGGAGCCTCTGACTGAATACGAGTTCCAGATGAGAACTTGTAACCTGACATCGGGACTGACACATGCCAGCACACTCAGGTCAGCCACCAGGAAGAGGTTGTTCTGCAGCAAATGGAGCCCATCTATGAACGGGCGCAGCCCCGGAAAAGGCAAGCTTGCTGTTCTTGCGCAACACGTAACAAAGGCAATCTGATTGTGATCAATGTGAGAGTTTTGTCGTCACCCATGCCAAACTCACAACCTGTGGTTAATCCTATCTTCAGGTCCATCTCAGCAGTTGCATGTCTGGAGGGCGTTGGACGCCCTGCTGACGAATGGGTCCCGGATGGTGACAGTTTTGTGGAAGGTAACATGCCAAAGCTGTTCCGGCTTTGATATTGATAATATCAGTTTTGTAATAGAAAGTTACAGCAATTACCAGCCATAGTTTATTCTGACTATTCTACTCATTGGTTTGCCCATGTGTGAAATCTGCTTTCTTGCTGTGAGTTAGATGAAAAGATTGTTAACAGTTTTAATGAACTTAAACAAACCCTCACAGGAGCCCTCCATGGAACCAAAACTTTTTGTTTTTACACCTCAGTTTTTGTACAGACTACTAAACCAGGAAGATATGATGTATTAATGACTGAGCTTTAGTGGTGCCGACAGGTGGATTTTGTTGCCTTGCGACTGAGCTAGGCCAGTTGTTTCCCCTTGTTTCCAGTCTCTAATTGACAGGTATGACAGAGGCATCAATCTTCTCATCTCAACTTCTGGCAAGAAAGCAAATAACTATATTTCCCAAACCATCAAAATATTCCTTTAAAACAAACTTAGTAGATGGTGTTGAAAAGTAAACCTTATGTGATGGATGGGCTTCTTCCCCAGTCTCTACCTCCAGAAGATTACAGTGGTGAGGTGCAACAATACAAGATCTTTCTGGGTAAGGACCACAAACAGCCAGAGACCTGTGGTGCTGCTTTGAGCCGGTGCCTTGTTCATGTACCGGCAGAGATTCAGGCACTAAGCGTCAGTGCTGTCACCTCATATGGGATGTCATCTCCACCAGCGAATGTGCCACTCAGACACTCAGGTACACAAATATAGGACACAGATGACAAAACACAGCAAAACATGTTTAAGTTGTAAACAGAACTGTAATCTTATGTTGGTATATAACTAGGTGATTTGGGACCTGTTTTGAGAGAGTTGGCTCCTGCAACTAACGACAGTGCTGTGTTCGTCTCTTGGTTGTTGCCTGGGGACAAACATGGATCAACACCTGGAGGAGAGCTGCTGCACTATGTGCTAGAATGGACGAGTGTACCTGCGGCAGAGCTGCAGTGGAAAAAAGTGGCTAAAAGTCAAAACAGCACATCGATCACAGGTACTGAATACTTATCATTCAGGAAGAAAGATCCTGTCTGCAGACAAGCAGTGACCTCTTGTGGACACTGAGTGAATTACAACAGTTTGTACTTTTATAATATAACTATAGTGGTTGAGGAGTTAAAATATGATACAATTAATACAGCTGATGGAAAAGTTTATAAGCTAGGCTGAATGTTTGTGAAATATGGTTAAAGTGTTTTCCTGCATTATTTCAGGTCTGACTGCAGGTATGAGGTACAATGTCTCGGCGTATGCTGTGACCACCAGAGGTGTCAGTGCTCCATCATCCAGTCTGGTCTACTCCAAAGAGCTGAGTAAGAATCATGGACTTCACCTGTCTGAAAAAAACTGTTTCTTCCAACAATTTTAGTTTTAAAGATGAACATTTCTCAATGTCCGGGTTTATCATGTGGTAGATTTTGCATGTTATACATCATCATCCCTCCTCTGTCTCATTGTTTGTTTTTTAGAGCCAGTCTCAGGCCCCACAATATCAGGCCTCGTCCACAAGGCCAGAAGGCTATTGATCAAATGGGACGAGCTACCTGTGGAGCAACAGAGAGGCTTCATTACATACTACACCATTTATGTTGAGATGCTGGACTCTAGAAACGCTAAACCCAAAGGTGAGTGACTGTACTGTGTCCTTTTGTGTGAGTGTTTGTCCTATATGAGTTAATGCAGCTGAAGTGATTTTTTTCTAGAAATGTCAAACATTCACTGGTTCCAGGTTTTAATCATAAAATAATTAGCTGCCGTTCTTCAATTTATTTGATAGAAAACTGAATAATTTTGAGGATTTTAGGGCCATATGAATGAAATTTTAAGTGAATCAAAGAGAAATCAGCAGATGACTTGATAATGAAAATAGTATGTAGTTGCAGCCCTACCTCAGAACATGAATAGGCTGTTCCAAGTGCACAACATACAGCATTTTCTGCATTTTCTCACTTCTTTTTAATCTGATTTCCTTAAAACAAAAACCCATTCACCGTCATTGTCAGACAGAGACAGATATTTTAAAATCAGATTTATGCTTGGCTGTATAGATACAACTGGGGGTAAGTGAGAAAAATGTCTGTCTGAACTTGCGCCGTGAAAATAGAATTCCACTTTGGTTTGATGTCAAGGTTAGGAGGAAATGCACTTTTGCTGTGCGTCGTTTCCTGTTCTTGTGTAGCGTGTCAAGGAGGAATCTTCTTAGGGTGCTTGTTTAACCATATATGTGTGTGTATCTGTACTTCACTTTGGTCAGATTAAGGCTTTCTGGCACGTTCTTGTGTCTGCACATGTGGGGGAATCTATACATGCAGTAGTAGGCACATACTGTGTTGCAGCACAAGCCGCTGTTACATAAAGGAAAGTGTGCAACCAGCATTCCAGCGATACTCCCCTCCCACAAACCGTCAGTGCATCAGCAGGGTATTTCACCTCTCACTTCCAGTAATGTGGTGAGATTCAAATGTTAAACTCACGGTGGCTTCTTTTATTCTTTTGTGATTGCTTGATTATTGAAAGAGCCAAAAACATCCAACAAAGACAACAGAACTGGTGGGGCATATCAGATTATTACAACATTCATTCAGAAAATCCATCACCATAAACATTTGCTAGTTTTGTCTCACAAAACCTGACTTGGAAATATCATACATAGATTTATAAAATCTTTGTGCCAAACCTATCTGATTGTCTTTTTATTTTTTGCAAAGTTCTCAGTGTGAACTGAGAGATTCACATTCAAACACTGGTTGTCATCATTTTCTCTGTGACTTCTGTGAATCATAGAGTTTTCTAGAATTGGCTTTGACCACGAACAGGAAGCCATGTGACTACATGCACACATGCAACAGTGAGGCTGTTACTAACCAGCCTGCTTGATAAACTATTTCTGGAACTTCAACGTAAAGGCACCTGAGAGCTTACTTTTTCTCTTCCTTGTATGACATGCTGTGCGTACAGTACACTGAGTCTTTTCGTTTAGTCTTTTCGTCAGAAGATTAAATATGTGATGGCATTCTCGTCCTTTACATCTCAAAACATTTAACTGATCATCAGAATGAAGTGGTGATACAGACACAAGTGAGTGAAATGAACCTTTATCGACATGCTCTTTGGCTCTCCCGCAGATTAAAGCTCTAAAAAGGTCAAGAGACAGCTTTGGGTGCACAGAACTGTACTGGAATTTTTCAACATTCATATCTTTTGGGGATAAAAAGTCCATTCAGACACCAATTTGTAGCTTTATGACCATGTCGCACAATCTTGGGCAACAGAGAATGTGCCCAGTTAACACAAAATTGTTGAGGTTCAAATTTCTTTTCTTTTTTTCTGATCATTTTATGGACTGATTGAGGGTTCATTCTCGACCTTGAAAACTGACAAATCAGTATGACCACAGGGTCGACTGCGTCAGTACGGTTGGGATGGCGAGGCAGTGGACCCAGACACAGCAGAGACGTAGCAAGCGAGGATTCAGGGGTGTGAAATAGAGTTTAAGAAGAAATCCAAAACAAAAAATCCAAAAACAAACTAACCTGAAACCAAAAACAACTGTGACTGTAACTGTAACTGAGACTATAACTATGAAACATGGAGACGAGACAGCAAGCGACAGCATGAAGATCAGACGACAATGAACTGACTGGACAAGGACTGGACAGAAAACAAAACTTGAATACAAGAAGACAAACGAGATAACAAGACACAGGTGAGACACAAGAGGACAGGATGGACGACAAGCGACAAAGACTACAAAATAAAACAGGAAATGAACACCAAAACCCAAAACCATGGCAGACTAAGTTATTTACAGTAAGCATTTTCAAGCATTGAAAGGGAGAGTTGAGATTCTGCTCAGCTGTTATTGGAGCACAGATCAAAAAAGAGGCGGGATTTAGGATGATGTCACTAAAGTCAGGCAGAATTAAGTAATAAGTCAATACAAATGTCGTGATCTAAAATACATTCTTGATCTTTCATCTCTAAAATAACCAATTCTCCTGCCTTTACAAAGAAAACAATGACTGCCTGTCTCCAGTGACAGTGTCTGGTGACTCCAGAGAGAAGTGGCTGGACTGTCCTGAAGGAGCTCTGGCTGTGCAGCTGACAGCATCCACCTCCGCAGGAGA
>JBCAUF010000633.1:8679957-8691033 GCA_038406115.1 Haemulon aurolineatum
TTGAAAACTGACAAATCAGTATGACCACAGGGTCGACTGCGTCAGTACGGTTGGGATGGCGAGGCAGTGGACCCAGAGACGTAGCAGGCGAGGATTCAGGGGTGTGAAATAGAGTTTATGAAGAAATCCAAAACAAAAAATCCAAAAACAAACCAACCTGAAACCAAAAACAACTGTGACTGTAACTGTAACTGAGACTATAACTATGAAACATGGAGACGAGACAGCAACCGACAGCATGAAGATCAGACGACAATGATCTGACTGGACAAGGACTCGACAGAAAACAAAACTTGAATACAAAAAGATGAGGACAGGATGGACGACAAGCGACAAAGACTACAAAATAAAACAGGAAGTGATCACCAAAACCCAAAACCATGACAGACTGAGTTATTTACAGTAAGCATTGTCAAGCATTGAAAGGGAGAGTTGAGATTCTGCTCAGCTGTTATTGGAGCACAGATCAAAAAAGAGGCGGGATTCAGGATGATGTCACTAAAGTCAGGCAGAATTAAGTAATAAGTCAATACAAATGTCGTGATCTAAAATAAATTCTTGATCTTTCATCTCTAAAATAACCAATTGTCCTGCCTTTACAAAGAAAACAATGACTGCCTGTCTCCAGTGACAGTGTCTGGCGACTCCAGAGAGAAGTGGCTGGACTGTCCTGAAGGAGCTCTGGCTGTGCAGCTGACAGCATCCACCTCCGCAGGAGAGGGGCCGCGGGGGAGCCGAATGTCCTCCCAGCCTGAAACCATTGCAGGTCAGTCTGCTGCTCTCCTCTATGCAGCCACTTAAAGTCCCATATTTTACACTTTTTTATTGTTTGAAGTACCAAAACCATCTCAATATAGTCTTACATCTCCTCTCTCATGTGTTTCTCTGGAGTTCATGGCGATTTGTGTCTGTCTCATTATGAGTCTCTCTGATCTCTATTCTGCAAGCTCAGTGTCACACTGATGCTGGGTCTTGTGGTGCTGATGAAGTAATACCAACAACAGCAACAACAAAAAAGGTTGGATGTTGGTCCAGTTGGGTCGTGCTGGAGGCCTGGCTGAGGGCCTTGACTGTATATCTGTGACATCACAACCATACAGATGTCTTGCTGGCACAGTTTCTGAATTCAGGTTGTGGGTATTTCTCAGATGGCGGAGTGTTTTGATCCTTTTGCAGTATTCATATAACATTAGGATCTTATAATGAAAAAAGACATGAAATCTCACTTTCTACAATGTGAGAGCTTTAAAAAAAAAACAGACAACAACCTATTATGCCTGTTCTGTGAAAGCACATTGTCTGTCTTTGACTGTAATTCACCTCAGTTTTATTTCGGGGCAAAGTGGGAAGATTAGCCTTTAGCTGCTCTCCTAAACTCTTGTGTCTTCCTCTTCTTGTCTCCTCTAGTTGGCCCGGTGATTGGGGTTGTTTTCATCATTATCCTCCCCATAGCGATCATAGCCAACCTGATGTGCTGGAGTTGTGTGAGGGAAAGGTATTATTAAACATTATTTGTGCTCAAATATCTTTGTTTCATGGAAAACAAAAGTCACCACAACAGACATCAACCAATAATAGTGAAAGTTTTCTGAGAATACACATCTTTTTTTTTTTTTGTTAAGCGCAGTCTCCTGCAGCTGATTGTGAACATACATAGGTTTTGTTTTACTAGTAACCAGGATGGATGCCATTGTGGCTGATTTCATAAAATACCAAACCGCAACATGAACACATAGAGGATAAGCCACTTGATTGACATGAACAGAAACCTAAGCCCTATAGCAAAAACCATACGGCATGTGGTCAAAGCACTCGTGTCTTTACAGGCGGTTTTAGCTGTGGAAATACTGACTGTGTGCTTGACACAATGGTCTAATAGTAAAAAACAGTAGTAGAAGAACAATGTTTTATGGTTATATTTTTTATAAATCCTGTACATTTTGCATTTATACTACTGGTGATAAAATATTATTATCAATACTGGAAAAACTGCTTTACAGGTTAAAACCTTAACTGTCTTTTTCTGTCTCAGGATCAAACAAAAATGTATTTCTTGGGGACCTGACTGCTTTGATGAGAAGCCTCCAAAGCCAGGAAACAGTTTCGCCATCAGACTACTGGAGGTAGCCAAAGCAAGCATGCTACCCTCTTTTTTGTGTGAATTGCTACCACTACAGCATCCCAAAACAGCAACAATTCGATGACAATTGTACTATTTCTTAAAAGGGAAAAAAGGCTCACTACCATTTACATGCACTGGCATATTTCAATGTCACAAACAATGTAGTTTCTAGAGGTTTATCAGTGGGAAGATATGTCAGTTGTTACTTCCTGATTTCAGTATTTCAATGTGCAACTTAAAGCTGATTTAATATGCTTTACCAGCATATTTGCTACATATTCATCACCATGAATCTAACTATAGCTTTGCTTTTGGTTTTTTTTTTGGTCTCCAGCAGGACGGAAATGAACTGCTCTTTCCGTCCACCGACAGTGACCCTCCGCTGTCCCCCATCAGTTTCATCTCCCAGGAGGAGAGGGACGTTGTGTACCCCAACATCCACGTCGAAATATACAACGCTGGATCAGGCGAGCCCACGGCAGAGACGTCTTTGCTTACGTCACATCCCGGAATAACACTTGTTGACAGCCAGCTGGAGGACGTTGGGTACAAACCTCAGGTTGCTACGCTGGCACCACATGGCGAGGACATGATGGAGACAGATGAAGAACAGAGGGACTTACTGTCAAGTGGGGAGGAAGACAGCCGTACGAATGTATTTGGAGAAGGCTTCCTGTCCAGTGTGGAGGTGGATTCCTCTGACGCACCTTTGGGCCTCACTCTCAGCTCTGTCAGAGGCCTTTTGTGGGCTAAAATACCTGAAACAACAGCAAGTGTCTTGAGTGGAGGCCTGTTACTGGGGATGGGCGGGTCTGAGAATGATGTGGACTCTCCCTCTCTGGATTTACGACAGGGTGACAAGATGACTCGTGACACAGCAGACATGTGTCTATCTCAGGATACCGTTGAGACAACACTGAGTGGTGGTTATTTCCCTCAGGTAGCTGTTGTCAGGAGCACTACACTCTGTGACACACGGATGGATATAACACAGGACAACTTGCACTACTAAACTGATTTTCAACAAAGCATTAATTAAGCACAACTTGACCTCTTCGACTGTGTGTAATCAGAAAAAAACATGCTTCAGATAACCTGTAACTATAATCAGCTCTGTTAAAAGTTAATAAATGAATGAGCAAATGTATTGCGCTTGACCAAATGCCATTATAATACGTGTGTAGCAATTCCCCACTATAGTTATGTTTGCACTACTTTCTATATAGGCATACTTAATAAAGTAATACATTCTTCAATTAATGTTAAATTGTTTCTTGATGCTTTAAAGATCAGCCATTAATACAGAAAGCGTTCAGGCTGTTACATCCTGTCACTCATTCAATTGACCACTTTGGTCCAGACTCAAACAACTCAACAACTATTGGATGGATTGCACAGACATCCATCTTGCCCAGAGGATGAGTTCACCTGATTTAAGTCATCCAGCACCACCAGCAGGTCAAATTTGTTACGCATCCAATGAAATATCACAACATCTTACATTTTGTAAATTGTCTATGCAAAATGGTTGATTCTGATGTTGGTGATGTGTGACCGAAATACACAAATTCATTCACATTTTGTGCAAACATTCATGGTTCCCGGAGGATGTGTCCTCATAATTTGAATAATCTCCTGATATTTACTCTAGTACCATCATTGTGTTCACATTTATGGTCTTAACTACTGGATGGACAGGATAAGAATTGGTGCATACACTGATTAGGATTAACTGTAAAACCTTGCATGTTGCCACGCTGGTATCAGCATTGAATCCAATGCACAGCCTCACACAGCCTCATAGAGTTACTCGCATGGCTGTACATCGTTAGTCTGGTTATTTAGTTCTTAATGTACATACAATACTTTTCTAGTGGGCACACATATGTAAAAATGTTGTAGGTCTCTGGACCAAACGTTATGCTGCAGACTTGTTGATTTACTAAAAAGTGAGTACATAATTAAAGAGAAAATCTGCCACATTTTGTGTCATTGTCCAGTCAGTGTTGGTGGTAAATGTAGACCATTGAAGCAGTAAAGTCCTCAGTAAAAACATCAGTACCAACACCAGTGGTATGAGTGATGTTCAGGAACAACTACAGGCTGTTTCAGCTTCTATTTACTTCTCGCCTCTGCATAACCAAGGGGCGCGCCGCTGTTCATTATAAAAACTTGTTGCTGTTGTTGTATAACTTTGAGTTGCACCCAGTGGCTCGCTTACACGTTGGGCGTGCAATGCTTCCTCATACATGTAGGCACTGCCTGAATGGCCACGCAGCAGGAGCTTTCTTAGTCGATATGGCACACACTGAGGAACTCATTGCTTCAAATGACTGAAAAATTGTGCCTTTGATGGTGCAAAATGTGCTCATTTCAACTGCCTCATTACTGATTTATAATCAATATGCTGTTTATTATCCATTAACAAAGTCACAGTTACAACTTGTTGAACACCACAAATAGGAACCGTTCTGTATGAGCTGCTCCTTTAAAATTAGGGTGTGACCTCAGTATGTTTGTTAGGTCGTTGCGTTTTTTGAGGTGGTGAAGTGGCATCAAGTGTGAAATTATTCCAGCGTACACGCAGACGTAAGACAGTTGGGGGTTCCCCTGTTACAGAGAGTGTCTCAGTGTGTGGTGTTTTGCTCCTGAACCCATAGGTTTTACTCACACTCACACACACCACCTGCAACAAAACACCGTTGTTTTTTTGTTTTTTTTATGACTTCCTGAAAGATGTCTCACTTCCTCATTGATAATCAAAATTTCAGGAGGTCCTGACAGACTGAAGTTCTAAGAAATCTTCAAGGCGTCGGGTGGGGTGAGGTGGGGGATGGGGAGTCACTGTGTCTCGGATCATTTCTCACCGTTCCTGATGGTGTTTCTGTGTAACACTGAACTTACTTGAGAATTAAATCTTGAGCCCAGAACTGTGTCCATACCACAGACTGTATATAAAAGGTCTGTACCTCCAAAACACATTTAATGTGTTGCAGCCATGAAGGGAAAGTCCCACCCCCGCTGCACCACATGGAGGCATATGTCATAAGGAGTGAGAGGCTTTTGGTGCTGTGTGGAAAAAGTGATGATGAAATTTGTTGAAAAAGCATTGTTGTGTGGTTCCAACTCCTCCTTTCACAGATGGCATGCACTGCGAGATGTAATCCAAACACCATGTAGATGTAGATGAGATTCACTTCATGAGATCAAACCTGCACCTACATTTGTCTGTCATTGTGGTAGCTGAAGGACTGCATATTTCTGGGTATGTGCAAAAAACAAACAACCTTTTTTTTATTTTATTTACAAAGAGGCTATAAAAGTCTACTTTGAGTCGTAACTTTACACATTTCTTGACATTATAATATTTCTGGGAGCAATACAATGCACAATGTCAACTGTGGAGGTCATCAGTCACCAGCACAGTCTGCGTGTGTGTCTGATGATGTGTGGCTGAGTTTGTCAGTGCACTTAAGTCACATCACACCCGAGAGGGCAGAGTCAGCCAGCAGTCTCCGCCGTCACTTCACCACAGTGCGGACGCGCGCCACTGCCCTAGATAAACATGTTTAGGAAGACTAATGAGGACGGATAGAGCTTCAGTGGACTCTCAAGGTTAATGTGACGCTGGGATGTGATAATCTTGGTGAGTTTTGTTTGTTTTTCCTGCTTTTAACGGGCGACCGTCACTGTTGGCTTTACGCAGCTGCAGTTAAACCATATACAGTGCAGCGCTTTAACATGTCTGTTACATATTTCTGCTTAAACTGTATTAGTGTTATCAATAGCTACATTATTAATGAGATCATTTAAAACGATGGCAACCCAGGAGGCGAAATCATAAAGTGCCGAGTGATTTCCCCGAAATAAACGTTTGATCATCATCACTATTCCTCAATAAATAACCTTAAAGTCGCTGTATTAAAAACATCGATTAACCTCTCTGAATTTATGTATTTTTTCAATATTGTTTCAAAGTAAAGTGGCAGTTCCTGCGGACATGTAAGAGACTTAAAAGACGGCACAAGGCTGATGACTCACGGCGACAATGTCCCAAACATGGTCCATTCTCACTGCTGTTATTGTGCTGGCCGTGCAGCTTTGCACAGGTGAGCTCACATATTTCTGTCATTTCGGTTGGCATGTCAGCCACATGTCGATATATTTCTTTCAAATTATGTGGGGAGCTTTGCCAATGGATGTACAATTTGAAGCCTTTGTAATCATTTTCCAGACTCCTGTTTGTCATTTGTGACTTATTTCTTTTTAGGATGTCACTCTGATCTAACATTGTTGTAGTTAATATTTTATCAAATATGTGAAATTGTGCATCTGTGTAAGGATAGTGGGATGACGTGTTTTGTGTTTCATCTTCCTCATCCACTCTGAGCAAATTCATCATCAGATCTTACATTCACAGAACTTGACTATATAAACCTGCAGCCTCTACATAAGTCTCCATTTCTGCATTTAGGTGATAAATCCTGTGCCATCTGGTCCAGTGCTGGACTTGTGGTGCAGCGAGGCTCCAGTTTTGAGGTATACTGCACCTTTCAGTACAAGTGCAAGGGGTGCATGTACGGGGACCATCCGCCAAAAGAACAGAGGCACAAGGAATTGAATTCTACTACAATATATCTCAATGTGGATAACATAACCGAGAACCGAACATACAGCTGTAGCTGCAGCTGCCGTCTCACTCGGGACCCCTGTGGACTGGACATCTCAGCTGGATGTGAGTGTGAAACCAAGGAAAGCATCCCTTTCTGGCATTTATCCCACTGAAAAGTTTCTTTATACTTCAGATTTCCATCCAGCATCTAAATCTATTTTCCACATATACATTACTCTCATGCATATAGGCAAAGTTCCTCCAGGATGTTTTACACTGCATGGTGCACGGTTTCAAGATGACACTTTCATATCTTAAGGCATGACCATAAGCTTAAAGCTGTAAAAAAAAAAAAAAAAACTGTCAGTTCTGCTTTCTCTTCTTTAAATACACACACATGCTCGCATGTTGTGTGCTGGTCGCAGCAAAGTGTCAAAGCCAACTGTGATAAGTTGCTTATTCTGACCACAGAGCTGTGGCTATTGAATGAGTAAAAGCAGGCTTTCTTTTTGACACATGCCGCCTGCCAGTTCCCTAACATGCAACAAACACGAACTCAGTATAACCAGTACAAATATTTGTGGCACGTTTGGTATTGAGCAGTCTGTTAATGCAATGTAACTGATAACATTAGGGAATAGTACATTATGCATTTAATGGATTATTTATTTCTTTTTATTTAAAAGTTTATTTAACAGGGACGATACATACAACATTGCCACAAAAAGAGAAAATGCGATGCACATAAGACGTCTAGCTTGAGCTAATTTGCAGTCTTTGTCCTTGGTCCCTGTCCCTGTCCCTTGTCCCTGGTCATTACTATTATTTGTGTACAAGCAATGTATTACTCCAGTTTCATATGAATTGTTTAGACTAAATTCTTTGTTGTCTTTGTGCCTCAGACCCACCAGATCGCCCTGAAAACATTTCATGCATCTACAAGGTCACAAATAATGAAAGTGGAGATCTGCACTGCACTTGGAACAGAGGACGAAACACTTATCTCTGGAATAGTTCAGTGCTGCGGTGAGTGTGAAAGGGGAAACTGAGTGAGAAGACAATAAAGCATCCCATTTACTGGATGCACTACTCATTAATATCATATTGTCTGTATCACCTGTCAATTGAAACTCGGCCTCATGTGTTTCAGGGTGACAACTGTATTTGGAAACCGCACTGTTGGACTGGTGACGCACACGGTCTCCAGTAAAGGAAATGGTTCCCTGAATGCTAGTTTCACTATGTCCAGCTCTGTCCAGATGATCTCTGTGTGCATCCAAGCCAAAAATAAACTGGGCTCTGCAGAGTCAGTCAATGTCAACTACACACTCAGTGAAATCGGTAAGAGAGCAACAGTGAGCATCCATGTGTCGTCACACTTGAGATCACAGCGATGTCGTGCCTGGAACTTCAAACCAAATTTGCACCAAAATGTGTCCCTCTTTGGTGCGCTGAGCTTGAGGTTTATGATAAGTGATGACTAACTCTGATAGCCAGCGTTGATGCAATTGAATCCTATCTTATCAATCGCAGAAAACATCAATCAAATGTTTGACGTTTTGTGAGAGTTCCTCAAGACTTTTTTCTCTTAATTATCCATCTGAGCAGCTGAGCCATTGCCTCCTGAGCTCGGCCAACCCGAGTGCTCTTCCCGAGAGTGTGCCATCCGAGTGAAGCAGCCCATGAGGACTCAACACCTGGAGATCCAATACAGAACAGGAGAGCAGACATGGACATCTTACCACCCAAACTCGGTAAGAAGTCTTCATTGTTCAGATTGCGCCAGAAAACGTGGGGACTTTCAATGAGATGCTGTGAGAGATATAGCAGAAGGTTACTGAAGAACTTTGAAGACACAGAGTCACTGCATGATCTGCTGATTCAAAGCCAAAGGCAGATATGAATGTCAGGTTGATTTGCGCAGCGACTAGCGTAAAATGTTGCACAAGTCACATAAACAAGCTGAAAATTTGACCTTTTATGCTCTTGCAGAAGTTTCTACAGCCTGATTGTAAATGACATCCTTGTTGAGCTGCACAGATGAGTGACCTTAAATCAAGGAATGAAAAGTACATTTATTTTGATTTACAGAGCGAGCAGACGAGTTTGGCACAGGTGTGGTCCATCTCCGCTCTTGAGCCCTTCAGGTTGTACCACTTCAGAGCCAGATCAAAATTCAGCACTGGCCTGTGGAGTGAGTGGAGCAGAAACGTCTCCATCTTGACTCAGGAGGAGAGTGAGTAAACCGTTTGTATTAACTGGCTGGTCTATTGAAAGATCTTGAGTATTTTTACACTTCCTGAACGAAAGTACTTCTAATTCTGTCTACAGTCAAACCTCTCTGAATGGAGAATTTACAGTGTTTCTGTGGCACTTTATCTATGTGACCTATCAGATAATGCACTAATGTTTCCTTTCGTTCTGGGTTTTTTATGCAGTTATCAGCTCACCACTGACTGAGTATAGGATGCATGCAAGCCACTGAAACAGGCCTCATTGGGCAGTGGGTTCAGATGAAAATCATTCTTTCATGCTGAGGCAGTCTGCACAGTGGCTCACACCATGCTTATAATAAAACTGTTGCCAAGTCTTTTTATATATCTGTAAAAAACTGAGCCAGACTGAAGAAGAGTGAAGCAGTAAAGACGACAGTAATGCTTAACAGGAAATATTTTGCCCCACGTCTACAGAACTGATGGTGCGAAGATACAGCACACAAGTCTCTCTACAGATATGTAAGATACTTTATGAATGTGCTGCAGTGACATCACCAGCTTTCCACGAGCAGCCAGCAGCAGCAGATTTCAGGGTAGAAAAAGCTGAGGAGACATTTTTGTTACACAGTGTTTTGACCCTGAACGTTTCTCATTTTTCTGGATAAGCACACAACATGATAAAACATAATTATCCCACTGATCACAGTTATTTCAGGCCTTCTGGGCATTTTCATCCAATCAACAAATCAATAGAGATTTGAAAGATGCTTAAGGAAGCTAATCCAATAAACAATTTGTTTCCTTTTCATCTGCACGTAATTAGAAATCTCAACGCTTGTTTTTTGTTGAAATTTGGAGTTTGGAGTTCCACAGACCCCACTTCACTGTGGAAATGATAACAACAATTACAAAATAATTCAATCATTAACCTCAATACACCTTTTCCCGTTCTGACCTTATTAAAACCAAATGCATGGGAAAGTACTGAAATGATTTCTTCTCTTTGCCACAAACTGGGCAAACTTGGGAGATTTGATGAAGGTGTTACTCCAAAAACAGAAATCCTAATAGACTTATTTTAGATTTTGGAGGGAAGGTACTGAGTAAAAAGCAAACTCAACACCAATCACATATGTAAAACATGGTATTTAACCAGGGTTTACAGGGACATGTGTGTCATCAGTTCAGCACTCTGTTCCAGTGAAATTAGTGTCAAACTGATGAAACTATTTAGCATGTTTTTTAAGCTGTTAGAGGAACCCAAACACAACTATGATACTTAGTATTTCTGGGTGACACCCAAAAGACAGGGGCATTACAATATTGTGAAATGTGTAGTTAAAATGTGGTGGTAGCACCCAAGGTTCAACAGGGAAGTACTCTGCATCCAAGTGACTTTAAAATAACTTTAAGAATATAAAGGCAAGAGGTTGGCCGTTATCATGAACAATCTCAAGCAAACTTCAAGTATTTCTTATTTGATTTCCGTATGTTTATTTACTTTAAATCAGAGGCAGACGCTTACATCGGTTCAGACAGCACGAGGTTTCTTGGAAGTGTTACTCATTGCTGTCAGACTTCAGCTCACATAGGAAAATGTAGCAGAGCTGCAGACTGGATGTTTGTCACTTTTCAAGGATTTTAAGACGTTACATCACACACTCATACAGTCATTTAGGAATAACATATGAGAAACGTCAAGTGTATAAACATGCCTTTCACTCATTCATTGAAAAATGTTGTTTCAGCACCTGCCACAGAGCTGGATGTGTGGTTCACTGAGGCCACTGCTGACTTGAAATCCCTGAAGGTTTATTGGAAGGTAAGTTTTGAATGTTTTCAGAAAGCCCTCCCAGTTTGTTCTGGGTCAAAACCTTTCAGTAGCTCAAATTGTGAATGATTGTGAAGGATACACCTGCTGCAGCACAGTTTCATAAGTTTGAGGGTTTGTCATCTCCATTGTGTTCTTCCTCTCCCCTCTCTCGCTCTGTGTCTGTGTGGGCGTGCGGTGTTGTAGCCATAGTAACACTTTCTGATCTTCCTGCTTTGCCGCAACTTTCTGCACAAATTAAAGGTCAACCCTTGACCACCTCTGAGGTGTGACAGGCTCACACACACACACACAC
>JBCAUF010000633.1:8721539-8732278 GCA_038406115.1 Haemulon aurolineatum
TGTGTGTGTGTGTGTGTGTGTGTGTGTGTGTGTGTGTGGTAAAACTGGCTGGTTTGAGCCCATCACGCCCCCACTGTGTGGTCAATAGAAGGAATATGCCCTCTGTTTCCTGCATGCCCCTCCACCCCCTCACGCTCCTCTTTTTTCTGTCTCCGTCTCCTCTCTGTCCTCTCCTCACTCCTCCTGTGTGGTCTCCCTCTCTCCCATCTCTCCTTTCCTCACTCGGCCTCGGTGGCGAGAGGTGATAAACGTTAACGGCGTGATTCAGACATTTATCTCGTTGAGGCTCGGCAGGCTGGCAGCTAACTGAGCGTGACACAGTGGAGAGATGGTATTTATTAACTTTTACAAGGCCTTGAATGAATCTACTGACTTGTGGGTGTTTCCACGAGCAAAAATGAAAGGGTGCTTTTCCATCTTGTGTTATCTACAGTGGTTGGGTTGATCTTGTGTTTTGGCCCAACTTTGATAACTCCACCTAACAGGATATGACCGCTAGTTAGCCTGATTTGTGGAAGAAAGAGCCTTTGGAAAAGCCTGATTTCTGTGGATGTGATAGCGCTGGGTCGTGGCTTTCAGTGGAGCTGGAGGAGGAAGTTAAAGTCAGACTGACCCCGCGAGGCTGGCCCCTTGTCTCACAGAAAAACCTTTGAGAAGACGCCAGCAACAGCAGAGCTCGAGGTTCAAGGCCTCCTCTGTCCCTCTCTTGCTCTTTCTCTCCCTCTCTTCCTCCTTTCTTGATCTCCTCCAAATATTTGCTTAAAAGTCAAGATGTGGAAACCCCTGAAGGTTTGGGACTGGGACCGATGGCCCGATACGCCGCTCACATGTCTGCGTGCACGAAAACCAGGCGTAGATGCAGTGCAACCACACACACGCATGCGGGCTTTCGTCTTGGCAGGGACACAGTGACAGCTCGGAGGAGGCACAAACAAAAACTCTTCCAGATGTCCGCGTTCGCCTCCTCTGTCCTCCTTTCATCTTGTCCTCTCTAACCTTTGTTCCACGCTGCCCTCCTCACTTCATCCCTCATCGTGTATCCCCAACTGTTTACACCCCTCCCCTCCACTCCTGTTTCCCTCCTCGCACCAGATCGGCTCGGCCATGAGCGGACCACATCAACAGAAATCATCTTACTCTTCTCATATTAGCGGTGCGCTTTGGCCACGTCAGTGCAGAACCATTTTAATGATAGGTGCTGGGCTCAAACTGATAGCTGTAGTAAAACACAAATCGTCAGAACCTGCTTCAAGAGAAACAGCAGAGATCTCCAGTAAGTGATTTCAAATCAGATCAAGGCAGCATAAGATGGCAAAGAGCATCAGTGTTTGAGAATAAAGTGGAGAGGCTTTAATGATAATAAGTGGCATGAAGCACAGTGCAGTGTTTCAGTCGGGTCCAGAGGTTATGGGGTTTGAAGTTGTTGGCGTTCCTGCACTTGTGAGAGCCAGAAGAGCACCACATTGACTAGGGCTGCAACGGTTAGTCAATTAATCGACGAATTGGCAGCTACTAAATTAATCACCAACTATTTTGATAATAGTTTTGAGCCAGTTTTTAAGAAAAGATGTCTAAATTCTCTGGTTTCAGCATTTCATATGTGTGAATTTACTGGTTTCTGGTGTCTTATGTGATAGTAAACTTTGGGTTGTGGACAAAACAAGACATTTAAGGGCTTCAAATTGGGCTTTTTTGTAATTTTACGCACTAAACAACTAATTAATCTAGATTAATATATAAATAAAACTTAAACTTAACTTAACTTAAACTTAAAATTAAAACTAAATCATTGGTTGGAGCCCTGTCATTTACACAGAGCATAAAAAGACATGGGGTAAGAAAAAAGAGATGACCACAGTGCCACATCTCATCTTTTGCTCGTACTGTCTCCACTCTGGGGATGACAAATTGTCAAAAAGACAAAGCACTCTCAGTTTTTCCACTAAGCGCTCTTAGTGGAAACGCTGGGGCAATTATGTGCATGTCATGTGGTACGAGGTGGTGACACGAGTTGTGTAATTTTTCTATTACTGTAAATCTTGCCAGAAAAAAGCAGCGATACACATGCAGACAGTGCAACATCGCCGGCTGAACAAAAACACTGCAATTGCCCGAGACATAATTGATGAAAATAGGAGTCATTATCAGAGTCTTTAACCACATCCTCGAGAGAGTCAGAGAGACGGCTCTCAGTATGCCGTGCCGGATGTGTGACCGCTCTTCCAAATGTTGGTTTTTGCTGTGTTTATTTATCTACCCAACCCACTCAGAGGTGACCCCTGGGGTGAGCTACGGGGGCAGGCCAGTGTGTTCGTTTTGGACGCACGCACACATACAAAGATATACCCCCTCGACACACACACACACACACACACTCATACAAACACACCACCACCACCACCACTGCTACCACCACCCATCAGGCTCAACATTTGGCCACAGTATCTAAAAATATCACCCCAGGAAAAGGTGGAAAAATACCGGCCTTGTGTGGTGGAGGAAAAGACAGAGAGAAAGAGAGATGGAGGAGTGACGGACCAAAGTCTCTCTCTCACCTCTTGATTTTTACCGCACCCTGACTCCTGAAAGGCAGGTTTGTTCAGTAGTGTTTGCTGTCCAACCGCCGGCTCCAAATACACACGCACACACACACACACACACACACACAGACACACACACGCATACATGCAGACATGATGTGTAGTCACGCAAGTTGATGTTCACATCTGCTACATTAAACCTGTCTATTGCAGGCAGTTTTAGATGCATTGCTCATGAATTTACTCTCTGCTTCATCTTAAAGTGAGACCATGTAACCTTTACCGAACAGATGACAGTGTGGCCACAAGCGGAAATCACAGGATTATAATTGAACATCCTCTTGACTTAAAGCTGCACAAAACAATGCTTTAAATTGAAAGGTGTGCGTAAGGGTATGAGAGGGTTTTTTAAATTTTTCATTATGACCTGACTCTGCAGTTTTAATCAGTTCTATGGAGGTTTTAGCAGCTTGCAGCTCATTCTGCAACATCACTGTTTTGGTTCACTCTTACCACTTCCAACAGTGTAACTCTGATAAAATGACTGTATCCTACCTTCCTACCACATTAGTGACTAACTGAATATAGTGGAGCATTTACCAGCCAAAGAGCCAGACATTTTCCTCAGTAGAGTTTTCATTTTTTTTCTTTGCTGGATGTATAAAGAGACAACTGTTTACCACCAACAACAACTTTTTAAGGTGGTAATATGTCAATATCATGTTTGCTACAATTAATTATCAATTAGTTGTCAACAATTACATTAATTGTCAATAATCAGTCAGTTTAAGTAGGTAATGAAATTCCAGCTTCTTAAATGTAAATTTTGTTTGGTTTCTTCACTGCTCTATGACATTAAACTGAATATTTTTGGCATACGTAAAAAATAAGACATCAGAGGACGATGAACAAGGACTTTCTAGAGCAAAAAACTAATTGATTCGTCATGAAAATCTTCAACAAATTAATCAACAATGAAAATAATCACTCGTTGCAGCCCTACTCCTAATTCTGCTGCCCAAAAGTTGCCAAAAAAAAGACATCCAGTGACATTCAGTCATTTGCTCTGACAAATCTGATTTACTGATTCAAAGAGACAGTTCGCATTCATTTGGCCATTCACTCAAGATTCACTCTAAACATCCTCACACAGGCCTCACACAGGCTCACGCTCATGTCCGCACCTCCTCCCCCTACTCCCTCCGCTGTGAAATAAAGTTCGCCCACTCACAAGTAAAATGGGAAAGACAGGGATGGTATAACTCCATTGCTTGGGAATTTTAAACAGGGGAAAGTTGGCATCGCTCGACATCTCAGCTCTACTAAATTCAGCCATGAATATTTCCAGACTGTGGAAAAATGACCCTCTTCTCAATGCAGCAGAACTAAAGCATTAGACAGAATTATAGGTGGATATATCCTGCTTCCATATATCAGAGCAGGTAGAGATTTGAGCTCTTAGTGACACTAGGGGTGATTTTTTTCTTTTCCTTTTCTTTTTTTCTTTTTCAGAATAATCGCTGGTGGCATTTGAGTGAAGAAACCCCTCGGGTCAAATTATAGATACAAAACTTTGTCTTGAGCAGTGAACTTGGTGAACTTTGACCATGATCAGATGCACAAACAGTCCTTTCCATGACTTATGAGTGGTCAAATACTGGGAAACACACACCACACACACACACACACACACACATACACACACACACACAAGTGCCGGGGAGAAAGACAGAGCCTTTCAATGGACTTTCCTGCTGTCAGAATGTCTGGTATGCATTAGCCACAGACTCCAGTGGGATAGCTGGATCCACAGTATGCGTGTGCATGCGGGTATATGTGTGCGAGCAGGCACACAAACACACTCACGCGCACACACACGCACACTCGAGAAAATACAGTCAGAAGACAGACAGGCGAAGAAAGTTACTCCCACAAAGGGTCAAAGGCTCAAATCCTTAATTGAGTGTAGTTGAGAAGATGCCTCATAAAACATCCACAGTCCAAATGCTTGGTGCAGAACGCTAAATGGTGTAAGAGTGAAGATTGTGAAGAAAATGTGACATGTTTTAAGCAGCCTGTGTTACATTCACATCTGGTTAAATAGATCAGAAATGTAGCTAATAATATACATATACTGTACATACGTATGGAAGAAACCACAAGCGCTCTCTGTGATCCCTATCTCACTCACCCTCTCTGTTTCTTTGCTCACTCGCTCTTTTACTCTGTTAGCTTTGGCACCAAGAAAGAACGAATGACGAGCAGGGGAGGCCAGGTTTTCGAGTGTGTGTTTGCGCATGGCGTGTGCATGTGAGTGTGTGTGCGGATGCTTTAGAAAACAACGAAATCAAGCGAGAGCAACTGGTTTGAGCATAACTTTTGTGTTTTCTTGGTTTTCTTCCAGCGCTGTTGACTGATCTCCTTTTGAGAGGGCAGGAAACCCCCAGGCCTGTCATCGTGAGCTCATGTTTGTTTTTATGTTCATGCATTCTCAAAATGAAATTGGATTTACAGGCGTGTAACAGTGTCGAATATAATGTCAGAAGTTTTATTTTGAAAGTGGAAGTGGGTTGCAGCAAAGCGGGAGGATGTGGAAGTGATGGGGCGTTTTTTTTTCTTTTTTTTTCCACTGTTCTTTCTTTTTTAACACTGCTTGGCAGAGTGAGGTCAGTGCGACCTGTAGACTCCGCACTGAACCTCTCTGACAAAACCATCATTAATCACTGTTTAGATCCTAGTACATTATCCTTTCAACAATGAAGAAAACTCAGCCCGATGACAGACGCTTTGAGACTAAAGTCATAAACAGTAGCCAGATCGGGGTTTTTACTGGCAAATATCTGCTGTGTTTCTACAATTTCAACAATAACCCAAAAACCTCTCTTTGGTTCCTGTTTGACTCTGTCTCTGCCCACCAAATGTTGCTACTCTATTTCCTTGTAAAAAATTATGGGTCCCTTTTCATTGACATCACAAAAACCACCCGTGCAGTGCAGGGAGAGCTGGAGAAAGGCGTGCATGCTGGGATCAAAGAGGCCAAACCAGAGAGAGGGGACCGCATGGCTCCCACAGAGCAGCACTTATCCAAAATCTGAATCAGTCGCAGTCTGGACTGGACTGGAGTACCGAAAACCAAAAACACTACCCAAAACTCACAAAAGTCATTTTATAGTATTCACAAACTCTTGAATATGATCTCAAGGCAGTCGAATGAATACAGACAAGGAAGAGTGGGGGATGGCAGTTCAGACCTGGGTTGACCTGCGATGTGACGGCTCCTAACAGGTAGAGGAGGATGAGCAGGAGGAAGTGAGTGTCCCACAGGTGCTTCATCTCCAAGACACATGCACAGAGACAGGCTTCCAATCTGAAAGACAAACATGGACACGGTAGGTTACTCAAATGTGCCACACGGAGCAAAACAGTGAGAAATAGCTCTGTGTGTCTGTATTCATGGGAACCAAACATTTGTTTGGATATACAAGGGGAAAATGGGAGTTTAATTGGAAGCGTGTTTTTATTTCACTCAATAAAAGACACAATTATTGCCACCAAACTGGAATTTCCATTTATTTAGTGCTTTATCACTCCGTGAGAGAAGGCCTATTAAACTTAAACAGTGGTGATATTTCAATATCTGCCATACAAGACTGAATTGCCTCAGTTCATACGCAATTAAAATTTGACTTAATACACAAACTGTAGGAACAAGTGATGGGTGAATGAAGTGAAGGGACAAATGATGGAGGAGAGAGAGAGAGAGAGAGAGAGAGAGAGAGACGTTGAGACACTGAGTCACAGACATGACTTCAGCTGGACGGATGCAGCGCCAACAAGCCGCCTCCAACTGACCGCTCGGTCCGACAGCAGAGCAAAACAACTAGTTTCAACTAGCTTCTGTCCACATTTCATCTATGATGTGACTTCACAAATGTGGAGTTTAAGAAAATGCGCGCACAACCTCTGCAGCCTCACACATAACTTGCTAAATGTTAACAGTGGAACATGGATGTGTTCAGTTACACACAGTTTTCACCCACATTAGCAGAAACATCACCCTTTTCTTTGCTTCACCTAAACACCTCAGTGCAGTTATCTGATCATGACCGAGTTAACTACCGGGAAAAACCAGCATGGCACGTTTTTTTTTAGTGCTGCTCAAAGTCTTTGTTATGTAACCGAGGTTAGTTTTATTGTTCACACTATGTTAATTGTGCCTTATGTAACAGAAATTGAGCAGCAAATGAGAAATGAGAGACAGAGAAAAATCAAATTTTTGAAAAATCTTTCCAACGGCCTCCATCAAATGACTTTGAGTCTTTGTTGCAGTGCAGGCGACAGACTTTGTGCTGCAGCTCTAGTGCAAATAATATAAGACATCAGCAAAGCAGGGTTATCTAAACTCAATTACACATGACACAAAACAAAGCTACCAGAGCACTGTGGGAATTTTCACAGAGACATCAGTGTGTGTGTGTGTGTGTGCGTGTGTGTGTGTGTCAGACGTTTCCTGGTCTTCATCGCTGGCCAAAAATAACATTTTCCTGACGTTTCTCCATTGAAATAACAGAAAGATCAGCAGCACGCCGCTCGGAGCTGCAGTCTGGTCAATGGGACAAGACTGGGCTACAGTGCGGGCCTTCATTCACATACTGTCCATTCTGCTGTCAGTCACTGACTGTACTGTCATACTCCCGAAACATCATCTCTGTTCTTCACGCTCAGTACTTGTATTCAGCGGGGTATCTCTGGCAGCAGACGGCTAACGCTCCAGTTAACCTCTGTCCAAATTAACCTCTGACATATATGAAGTGCAGGTTCACATTCGCTGCTCTCTGTCTATGGGAAACAAATCCAGACCTGTTGATTTTGAGCTCGTGCCCAAATTTTGCTCAGCTTTCCACAATGGCTGGCTACAACGATGAGACATTTGGAAATATGAAAAGTTTGTTGGAAAATACTATTAGTTTTGGTTAGTTTTTTTTTTTTCCAAAGTACGAAAATTGATTCTCAGATGTCTCTTGAATTAATTGGATCCCTAAAGCTCTCCTGCAGTGAAAAAACCCTCCTCAGACTAATGTCGTGCAACCAGCATTGACGGTCCACCCACTGAATTTTGTGACACTAATTACGGCCTGACTTGCCTCTTTCATTGTGCTTTCACACATAATCTTATTGCTTTTCTTGCTTCCATTTCCTGCAGCTTCAGATTACAGCCACTTCCCACTGAGACCCCTTCACTGAGCTTAACTCCTCTTGGCTTTTCATAGCTAATGAAACATAAACATCTGATGGCTTGTGTGCATTTGGAAGTCGAAAAATGTGTTTACCATGTGCATGAGAACATTTATGTGAAGGCTGCCTGTGCTGCATCAGGGAGGAGAACTGACCTTTGGTTCTACATTTGGAGACTCTCAAAGGATCATACTGGTGTGTTTTCATGTTTTAGCCCATTTACTGCAAGTCGTATACATTTTACAGCTCACTGTTTTTAAAGGCATGCCATAACTGTAATATACCATCTAAGAAAAACCTGTTTAATTCAGATAAGAACCTCAGACACCACCCTCACGCCAATTATATTTATTTATTTTGAGTTTGAGCGTTTGGCTCAAAGCGATAAGGGTCTCTCCATTTTTCATCTGTTCAACAGTGTTTTTTTCTGATGTTCACTTGATTTGATGAATGAGACCCATTTAATTGCCCGGGCAGCCATTTTTGCTTCATGCCAGTGCTGTAAGAAAACACTACTTGCAGATATTTTAATTTGCTTGAAATATGAAAACTCTCGTCCTGCATGGTACATTCAAATGTTGATTTTAAAAAAAAGCTTAGACAGTCAACAGTAAACTACTAAAAAAAACAACTGTGATAGAGTTCCTATATCAAGTAAATGTAGGGTCTCTCCATGATTATTTTAATACTGAACTGACGTGTGCTGAGACACAGAGTAGGAAAACGATTGTCAGTTTTCAATAGGCTTGTTTCTTAAACAGCTTTTCTAAAAACATTTACAACCTTAACTGATTCATAAAAGATATAATTTCAGATATGTTTCCAATTGTATCTGCTATTTATTTTATTCTCAGTACAAGTTAAAGCTGCAAATATGAGATCCAAGCCATTGTTTTACAGTGAGTTCAACACTGGAAACATTGTAGATGACTATTATTTAGGGATTATTATTCAAACGTGGAATTACACTTTCTGTGTATTAGTTCTACTGCTGTCACCTCCTCTGGTTCCAGCTGTGTTCTCAATACCTGTGCGTACAAGTGAACAGCTGTTATTCCGCCAGTGGCCTCTGTTACAGTAAGATCACATTGGTTCAGCAGTGCTGGAGACGCAGGCGCAGGTTCACAGCTCTGGAAAATTCTCTCCGTTCTCGTCTTACAGGAACACAGCAGGAAAAACTTATTCATGTCCTATCTCGGTTTCAAAATGTGTCTATTCTGGGATTTTTTTTCCCTTTTCACTTTTTTAAAGACATATTTTGAGGAAAAAAATGTAATGAGCTGGAGAAAGCAGTGTCAAATCATCTGAGGGTTGATTCTTTTCAAAAGTGTCCATAGTCTTTTATTTATCATGCTGTTGCTGTCATCGAACTGTAAGTTGTCTCTATTTCGTAATGGATGTTATTTCGGCAATCATTCTATACAAGTAGGTACAACTCTTTTTGTTTTGTTTCGTGTCTTTGCTCTTTAAAGTTCATTTCAGCAGTTGCACCATGCAGCAGCACAGATTTTTCTGAACTGAACACACAAGCAGTCACAGTAAAAGAGAGGCAGAGGAACGCAACGAGGACCAGCTGCACAAACCCTTCAGTGGTGAATTTATTCTCACAGCTCCTGAGAGACGGAGCAGGAAAAAGACGGGAGATTCAGGTCACATAGTCTTTCCCACCTGTGTGTGAGAGCGCAGACTGATATACAGTAAGTCTGACCTTTGGGAACTATAATTAAGCATGCATCAGAACACACTATGGGCCGGTGAATAAGTAATGCTTTGAATTGAGGAAAACATTGCCTCCTTCCAGGTACTGAAAGTCTGACATTTTACTGCTAATTAAACAATTCATTCAGCAGCGAGCAGCAGACACCAGCAGGCTGTTTGGTTTGGATATCACTGATGTGAGGTTAAGTCTACTCTCTGGGTCCACCTCATTTTTGTGTTGAGCTCACACCCTTAACGAATAGATGCAGGCACTCCAACATAAACAGGTACAAGGAGGAGAAGTGTAGATGTCATCCTTGGCTTTACCTGCGGGGCTTCATAAACTCTCTCACTCTTGGAAGTGGGTTTTGACTTAAAGTGAGATTGTTTGAGACTAGTATTGTATTATTCACCTTTGTAAGTATAAAGACATTCATTATTACACACAAAATAATATATAGGTTCAAAGTATATGAGTGCTAAATTCAACCTGATGTTAAATAATCAAAACTGTCTCTGATCTCTTGTGTTTCAGAGGTGGCAGCTAATCTTTATGGACGTCTAAACCACAACACAGCTCACCCCAGCGTCACATTATCAAAATAAACCAGAGTCCGGTACACTGGCACTTTGAAAGGCTTTCAGAAAAGGAACTACAAATAAGCTTGAGCTGAAAGTGCGTGAAGCTATCAAAACAAGGCCCTTTAAAGTCGAGAAGCATGTTTGACACGTTTCAAAGGGCCAAGGGAGCATTTTTTTCATCAAACACAAATCAGCGTGTCACGGCTTGTTCTGTGAGAGCAGATCCAAACTCATTTAGAGCAAAGTAAGATAATGAGGGAAGAAAAAAACACCACTCCATTTTGTAACTATAGAGGATGAGGGAGACGTCACATAGCGTAGGTCCCACTTTTACTGTGCTCTACCTCCAGACTATAAGTTATAAAATGTCTGGGCAATAACTCGTAAAGAAAGTTGGCCTCATATGTTCTTACATATTTCATTTAAATAGAGGGCCCTGAGCACAGCGTCTGCAGCATCCCTCACTCTGATTTTGCATCCACACCTAATATCAATATAACAATGGGTCTTTCTGGCACATCTGTGTGTCTTCTCTGGGATTGCACGTTAGTGTCACTCTCCAACACAACATAATAGTCAAGACTCAAAGGCTTTACAGTCAACATCCCATGCAAACCATGTAGCTGTAGATGTGCACAGTCAATATTTAATGCATATCACTACATACAGTGAGTTTAAATGTTT
>JBCAUF010000633.1:8797961-8808239 GCA_038406115.1 Haemulon aurolineatum
TGCAGTTTTAATAAAAGTTTCTCTCTCTGTGCCTTAGGATCGATAATTAAAACCTCAGTCTTGTCCTGGTTGAGCTGCAAGAAGTTTTCTGCCATCCAGGAATTGATGTCTAAAATACAATTAAAAAGGGCATCAATTGGTTCTGTGTCATCAGGAGACATGGATATGTATAGCTGTGTATCATCAGCATAGCTGTGGAAGTTGATACCATGTCTCCTGATGACATTTCCTAGTGGGAGCATGTATAAGTTAAAAGGTACAGGGCCTAAAATTGAGCCTTGGGGCACACCACATTTAATTTCATGGATCCTTAATAATAAACACACACACACGTACACGTATACACACACACACGCACACGCACAGAGGCAGGTAGGAACGCACGCACATGGAGACCGATTCAAACGTTAATGTAGGAATGAAACCTTTGATATTACAGCTCGTCTTGCATGTGTCATACAAAAACTAAAATGAACTAAGATAAGTTCATCGCTTTTTTTTTTTTTTTGTCAGTCCACCCATCTATGTCTAGCAGCCAACTGGGTCCTAACTGTTTTCAGTCATTCAGTGATATAATTAGGAACTATTATTGTTATTGTTGTTATTATTATTATTATTATTATTATTATTATTATTATTATTATTATTGTACACACTGGAAAGCATTAGAAAAAAATGTGATGCACTCTAACAACAAATAGTTCAAGGCCATATCAATCCTATTGTTTTTTTCACTCTACTTTCATTGGAAAGTATGACTGCGAAATGTGTGAAGTTGTATTCTGTGTGGTACGTGTGTTGACAACTAGTAGGAGGAAAGAGCATGCATTAAAAATAGAGCAACTCTTGGCTTATTTGCTTTCATCCTTTGTATCCTCTTTTTTTTTTCATGTTCATAGGGCTGATAGCTCATTCAACTTCATGACCTTCTTCTTCATCTTCTTCCTCCAATGTGTCTTGGCTGTCATCCAGACTATTGGCGTCCCTGGTTGGGGAACATGGTGAGTTGAACCAAACCAGCTTTGAAGGCTGTGCGCATGTTGCCTGCCAGTTTTGTTTTTTGTTTTTTTGTTTTTTTACCAGGGAGGGTCAAGAGGGCTCATGTCAAAGATCAGAGCAGCTGGAAAATATGCTTTCCATCAGATGCTTTCCCACGTCTGTTCAGATTCTGATGCCAAGATAGATTTAACGCTAAAATAAAACCATCAACCAAACACACAGCATTGTTAACAGAATGGGGGAGTCATACACCATGTGCAGCTTTTTTTCATTTTTATTTATATTAAATGATAACTGAAGTTGATTTGTGAGTTGCTGCTATGACACTGGAAGTACCATCAGCCTCTGAATGTTCAAAGATGTAAATTGTATGCCCACTGGTTTCAGATATTAGCAGTTTTTTAATTGTATTTTATTTCATGTTGTCAGAAAGACAGAACACTCGAGTTGCAGAAAGACACAGTTCAACTCTGAACGCCACGAGCACAACACGTGTCACGCTGTCTCTCATAAAAATGCCTTTAAGTGACCTAAAACAATTGAAGTTCTTCACACATGCACAAATCAGCTGTCCTTGATTCTCCAAATGTATTTTAATTGTTATTTTAGAAAATGATATTAATTTAGGATGTGTTATGATTTTGAGTGGCTCTCACATGAGCTTCTCTGAGTACATTTTATGACTCCCAGAAAGGCTCTCCGTGAAAGAGGCCCAACACAACCAAAAAGATTCAAGTAGTTGCAGGAAAAACATCACATTTAATATTAAACAAAAGATGTGACCATAAATCAACACCAACAGCAAATAAGAATGGGCTGGTGGGCTGGCCAAAATAAAAACAACAGACCTACCTGAGACTGGGTTCATCTCTCTAACGAAAGCTAACATCAGAACTAAACCTAACTGGGAGAAGGCCTTAAAAACGAACCCTTCAAAAAACAAGAACCAACAAAACTAGAAATCTAAATCCACTACAGTAGATGACAAACACAAACTGCTGCTGCTGAGGCCGAGGAAGGAGGAAAGAGAGAGACCATGTTGATGTTGTTTTTATACATTTTAATGTCGACATTGTTCCCTTAAACTGAGTGATAGTTAATGTTCAATAACTGAATATCTGCTTGTGACTGTAACACTGTTCACTCATGATGCAATGTGTCACGTAAAGTTAAGTTTACCCTTGTCATAATTATGCTGTCACTGCATCTGTTTGCTCTCTGCTCAATGGCTCATGAGTAACTTTGTATATTTGTATTAAATCCACTTTGCTAATTGCATACTGTACGATACACTAACTAACCCCCGCTACTCCATCTTACTCTCACCAACAACTCAAAGCGGCTGGATTGCGACAGTGCTGTATTTCAGCACAAATGTGGGCTCCGCTGTAGTGATGCTTATCACAACTCTGCTCTTCACTGTGGTGACTGCCTTAATGGCACTGGTTCTCATCAAGGTGAGTGAACTAGTATGCTAAAAACACACTCATGCGCAGTTAGTTTTTGTCCCTTGTCTGATTAATCCCACATGAATGCTTGAAAACAAACACAAACACACTATGAACACTATGAACTATGAATTTTTTCCCTTTTCTTTTCACGTGGCAGGTGCACAGAATGTACCGCGGCGGTGGTGGTAGTTTGGAGCGCGCTCAGGAAGAGTGGAGCACCGGGCTGTGGAAGAGTGCGCCAGTGAGGCAAGCGGGGTTTGATGCCGTCGCTCAGGCGGCCCAAGGCCCGAGCTTGCCCCAGTATCCTGCTGCAGTGCCGAGCTATCCTGACAACAGTCAGTGGTGATAGCTGAGAGTCGCCCCTAGATGGAGACAGATAGCAGGCCACTTTTACGGTGCACAAGGAAGCACTCAGAGCGCTTCAAAGTGCCATAACATCTCACACTTACATGACAAAATCCATAGATGTATTCTCTTTTTTTGAATGAGAGGACAGGATCACTATAAAAAGTGCCATCGAGTTTTGCCACCAAAGCTCAATAAAGCTTTTCTCTGTAGTGGAGGGTTATCTTCAAAATATGCCATTCCATTTCAACTTTGTTTACATATAGTTTATTAAAATGAATGAAATAAACACAATTTTATGCTCAAAAAATAATTTGCTGAGAAAAAATGTACAGTATTGCAAATATGCAATTGGAAACTTAAAAAGAATGTGAACAATTTTAGGATGGCAGTATGTGAGGGACGTGTGCCTTATGGACCCTTGTGATAGCATTGTTGTATGTATTTCCAGATTCTGCATGCTAGAAATCGTAGTATGCTGAATAACAGGGGTTTTTTTTCTTTTGCTACAACAGAAGTTTGCAAACTGCACGATTTTTTTATCTGTGTATTACGTGTTTTTTGGCAGGAGTTCAGTTTATTTTTGATACGCTCTGCTTTATATCTCCATGCTTGCCTGCTTTGGCTGTGATTTCTTGAAATGCGCCTTAATATTGCGTGCAGTCTTTGCATGTGGAAAATATCTTGCTTGACTTTCGCCTTAACAAGTGCTGCTTTTTTTTTTCTTTTTTTTGTGAAACTGGGCTTATGCTTCAGTGAAGAAACGTGTGGAAACGTTTCAAAAAGTTGTTGGTGCGTAATCCTCTTGTGTGATTTCTCACTGAGCACTGATGTGCCAAAAAAACTTGCCTCTGTCTGTTATTTTGATACTGACAAAAAAAAGCCACACCCAAAGTAGATGTTGTTTTGTACTCTGTGTTTCTCACTTTCTGTTGTCCTACACTGTTTGCTTTTAGTGGTCAGCGCCCGGCCATGAAAGCACCTTTATCAGCTGTTGTCAGTGTTCCAGCCACTTTCACTTTCCCCCAGATTGAATTAATTTTTGTGTGTGGTGACTGCAGTGTACTTGCATGCAGCCTACCATGGGTGTGGACTGAACAAGAGTCTCTTATTTCAAATGAACTGACCTCATGTAACCAGAACAAACGGTCACAATCAACTCAACTGGCTGAAAAATGTGACTGCTAATGGAGCAGCAGTAAAGTTAAATCTTGCATGTAAATGTGGTCACAGTCTGATATACCAAGTGTGGACTAAGTTACTGTCATCCCAGCAAACCTTGATTGATTAATTCATTGATTGACTGGCTGATTTAAATGCAATGAATGTGGCTTTTTATGCAGGTAATCGAACAGTTTTATTTAGGCTCAATTATCCAGTTAATGCCTGTATGAATCGCAAGCACCGACTGGAAATGAAAGGTGCCTGCCTCATGGATTGATTATTTATTTTTGTTTTCTTGTTACAAAAGTGTCCTTCATGGCCAACTGCCAAAATTAGTATTTTGATTTTTCTCTGTTATTTGATAAGTGACAAAATAAAATGGATATGTTGAAGTAACCTTTAAATAACATTTCAATAAATATTCTTATTCCCACTTGGTGTCTGTGTCTGTGTCTGTGTCTGTCCTTGGTGAAAGTAAAGGGCATTAGTGGTTAAGATGTGATTTGAGAGGTGGCCACAAACAAAACATAGCGGGTCGGGTATGTTTGACTTTTCAGAATTCAAAACTGTGGTCCACCCGACTGCCCTGTCACATCAACTTTGCACTTCAGTTACACTCTTCATACCAATTGAAAGATGCTCCTCTGTGACATTTGACATCTCTCTTGTCCTTGAGCTTTTCAAGTAAACAAAAAAATAAGATAAATAGACTACAATGATAGAAGTTGCCCAAGGCCACCAGTTTTGCATCACCATCCACCACTGGTTGCCCACTGCTGCTGTCCTTTTTTTCTGCATACCTTGTCCTCAGTGCAGAATCTTTCACTCACTTTGGCAGATAGATGCGGCTGCCATATTGATTTATTCAGAAATGTGTGAGGAAAGGGAGTGTGGGATAAAAAGCCCTGTGAGCATCATAGAAAAACGTACAAGACAGCCCAAACTAAAAGTGAGTGAAGAAACCTCATTAAATCTTTGGCGAAGAGGTAGTTCTGGTGAACAGGAGAGAGGGCAGCTTTAAAAAAGAAAAAGATTTCTGAAACTTAAAAACCAACCCAGTTTAAGCAGAAACTGGAAAAAAATTTTGGCAAGTCGTTTGTCTTAATTTCCCCATGTAAATATGCCTCTACTGAGCATAAAAGCCCCTGTACAACTGCACCGGCAATATTTTATTGTAATTTTATTAGACCAAAAGATAACCTCAATTCTGTTCATGACGACATTCTAATACAGCACTGCTGAATAATTGAGCAGAGACCCACTTCAACCCTTTCATATCTACAGTACTTGTTCGAGATGAAACTTGGGGCGGCTCTGAGAGCTGTTGTTAATGACAGAGTGTGAAAAACACAGAGCAGATTCAGGCTTTCATTCCTGTAATTTTGTTCGGCCTCAGACGTTTTCCACAAAAACAAACAGGTCTTAGGTAAGAGCTGTGTCAGGGGTTTTGTTGACATTATTCTACCTCACAATCCACAGGAGTAACTGCAAAAACAAGCGTGTCAGGTAAACTTTAGATTCATTTCTGTGTGAGAGAGAGATGATAATCATTACTGACAGCTGGACACACTTCAAATCTCCCAATAAAGTTGGTTTATTTCCAAGAAGGGCTGCATTTTCCAATATTTTACACCAAAAACTAGAATTCGTATCTGTCTCTGATGCAAAAAGTTGATTCACTGACAGAAATGCACACCCCCACGTCTACACCCCAATGTTCCCAACAATTTAACATTTACTGAAGTGAAATAATCTCATCTGTTTTGTCTCTGAAATTTGAATGCTTAATTACAGAGGTAAATCTGCAGTCCATTTTTAAACAGCAACCTGGAAATAAAAGAGTAGTACAGGCTATTGTGCAATCATTAACACAGACTGATCTGTATGCTCTCTGTTAAATAAACAGCGGTATCCTTAAAATGAAATGTGCCTGGAATTTAGAGGTCGATGTTGACCCTATATACAAGATTTGGACACAAGTATTATAATTGCTGAAATAAAAACTTCATTGTGACAAATAAATAGTGGGTTGAAAAAAAAGTCTTGTATACACAATATATTACACAATGTGTTCACAATTAATTATACAAAAAAATACAAAAAATTACTTTTCGTCAATTTCCTGGAGTGACAATTCCGAGAAATCCTGAAAAGTCGTCATCAGCTGCCGAGTCAGAGAACGGAAATGATAGACAGTGTTGGAAATTGGCAAGGAGAAACAAGAGACCAATCAAAAGAATTCATAATGTGAAAACCTTTTCTGCAGTAGTGCATCTATAGGGAGATAATTAGTGCACTGTCGTAGGCCAATACACTCTGCAGAGTCAAATCTCTGACTCATCATTTATGTATCCTAGACCGTCGAGGCTTGAAATGTTGGCCATAGGTGTGAAGTGGTGCTCCCCGTTTCCTTTGAAGTCAACAGCAGAGTGATTATTATTGGCACTGCAAGGTCTTCCATGCTCAGGCCCCAGGAGCTTTATCTCTGAAGTTCTGTTCTGGATGTGCATGTACTCGGCTGATTGCCTTTTCCCCTCGCTCTCGCTGGAACGCTGCGCAAACTTGAAACATCCCCAGTGTCCTTGACTCCAGATCCAAAATATGACCCCCATCAGGGCGAGACAGAGCAGCGACAGCAGAGCCACGGCCACCTCCAAACGAGTCACCCTGCTGGTGTCGCTTTGATTCTCGGGGTTCAACGGGTCCTCGATTTCTGGCTGTGGTGTGACTGTATTCAGACCGTGAATAGGGTCTGAGGAATTTGTCACCTCATTGCCAGGGGTTGTGCTGCCCTCCACTGTTGGGCCAGAGTAGAGCTGTAATTGATAAACCGCCACGGTCCTGTTGTTCATTCTGCCATTGATCTGCTCCACTGAGTTGCAGGTGTACCGGCCAGCGTCCGATTCAGAGGCACTCAGGATGAGGAGGCCCCCGCTGTAGATGTAGTATTTGTTGTCGGAGTGAAGTGGTTGGCCAGAGAATAGCCACAGGACCTGCGCCAAGTTGGAGTGGAGCTGGCAAGGCAGCTGGATGTTGTTCTCTGGAACTAGGATAAAGTCCACAGCTGCTACCGGATCTAAAAAAAAACACCCACACACACGAGGTTGGCGCCACTGCATACTAATGAGTAAGGCCGCTTGGATGTTGTTTCTGCCCAGTTAACGGAAGCAAACAACGCCCTGTAAAAGAAACGTACCTGGCTCAGGACACTGTGAGACGTCTCCCTCCTTCAGACTCTGTAGTGCAGTATTTGAGGATGATGATGATGATGATAGGCTGTGGACCGAGGAGCAGAGCTCTGCGGTGAAGTCCCAGGCACAGTAAGGATCCCTGGCCAAGATGCAGTCCACGCAGGTGTCATAGCGGCTGCAGTTACTGAGCGGCATCTGGATAACACCGAACTCTGAACCTGCATACAGCTGGCCCTGTTTGTGCACACACGCACACACACACTGATTAACCAATAACAAACCAATAACACTTAATCTTTATTACCACTGAAGCCTCTCTACCGCCTGTTGGTGGCAATTAAATGACAGCATGTTTAAAGTGAGCGATAAATTCAGACAGAAGCGCACTGTACAACATGCCAATAAAAACACCAGTAAAGGACTATAACCTGTGACAGTAACAAACTTTGGCACTATGTTTAATCGGTCATGAGTTACCTTGCTGGACGAGAGGCGCAGGGTGCTAATAGGCACAGGGATTTCGTACAGTTGAATCTCCTCAATGATGAACATCTCTCCAGCGTAGTTGACAGCCTTCTGGAGATAACCATTTTCTATAAGGAGACCAAAGTAGGACCACTTAATACACATATGATATGTGTGTCTTGAAAGGTACTGATTAAACAAATGTTGTGGTGGCTTTAAAAGTTTACCATCCAAGGCTGAAAATATATCTCCTCAAGATCAGAGCAATGGGGTTCTACATGAAGTGGGAAGTCTTACTTTTTTTTTTACTTTTATTCTTGCTTTTCTCACTGGTGTGAGGTGGGCTAGACTCAAATGCAAAAAGGTTACGAATTTCTGTGCACCAATCAGAAAGATTGAATTGAAACATGATGACAGCTGTAGGGCCTTTAATGAAACAGGTTGGTTCAGTATGCAAAGGTGCGTTTAACACAGTGCAACGTGCAAGACATATTTATTGGCAACATCCTTCTCCTACACACCTGTCTCCAGAGATAGATGTGCGAAAATCTTTCTGTTAAATCTTTAACTTAAAATTTTACATTTTAGCTTTTTATCAGTTTTGCTTTAATCCTGTAAGAAAATGCACCTATTTTGTTATCTCATAGTTTACCTGTGCCGATGAACATGACGGCATAAATCTGTCCGTCCAGCGCAGACACACTGTCCACTACAATCCGAGTCAGCAGAGCTCCACTCTTGATGAGCAGTGGTCCTCCAGTCAGAGGGCGAACGGCCTCGTCCATGAGGGGGCGGTCCCTGATGAACTGGAGGGTTTTGTCAGGAAGGTCCAGAGAGCGATTCATCCCCATTTTACGTGCCACATTATTGATGCACTGAAACACAAAACTTTGATTCAGAATCGTGGGGTCTTTCAGATTTCCAGTGTCACTTCTGGCTGCGAAGAAGTCTTTGGACTCACCGCTCCTGGTCTGGGGACCGGCACCTCCCCGGTGTACATCACCCACTTGACGTGAGATGTCTCTACAGCGACCGGTGTCTTAAACTTGCCATGGTCGAAAATATCTCGAATGGCAGACACACTGAATGCACATACTGCAGATGCCTGAGACAAGCTCCTGGAAAACACCAAAACACATTGAATCAAACAAACTGCTAAATGTTTGTTTTATTTGTAGAAAACATTTTAAATCTACCAAATACAAATTTTAACCACTAAATACCTTTTATTAAAATGGACAAAATAAATCATACAAATGTAAATTATTCTAATTCAAAGTTGTGTTTTTGTTTTAGACCCACAATTGTGTGAACACTGGCAGCTTTTCTATTCTTCCACACTTGCTGCTCAGTGCACTTCCTAAACCTTACCACACATTAACACACACCCTACTGCAAGCCATGAAACCACAGGATTCGATTGTAACCACTCACGACTGGGGTGTGAAGACAGCGTAGAAGACGCTCTTCCTCCAGTCGTCGTGCTTCAGCAGGAAGACATCCTGGACAATGGGGGGCAGGCTGGGTTCAGGGAGGGAACAATCCAGACGAGCTTTCAGGAACGACGTCCATTTCCTCTGCAGTGTCCGCTGGCCGCCCATGTCCCCCTAAACACAGACACAGAGCGCTCTGTCAACGCGCAGTTCTTCACAACTTAACCACAACAACCAGAGCAGTGTCAGACAGCGAGCGTGAGGCCAAACACATATTTGCACATTATTGAACAGTGACGTTTTTACACCTTCACCCTCTTGCCAAAACCACATGACACTCCATTTCCATTTCAGGCTGCAAGTTTTTATTACTGACAATTATACCTTGCACACACGGGCCACTCGAGATACTGCCACTTTGCTGTAGAAGTCGTACTCCATGGCATTCTCACTGAAGAAGAAGTACACCTTGTCATCGTCGCCGTCAGGACTGTCAACACTCTCACTCACAAAGTCCATGTAGACAAAGTTTGGCTCTGAAATAATGAAACATGACATCAGTGCATCAATCCAGAAAAGCCTAAAAATGCTTCATTGCATTACGTTACTTTTAAAAAATCCACTTAAACATAAACTGCATCATGCGTAAGCAGTGTCGTGCCATGTAAACCATTGCACACCATTATATAAAACTTTCAAGTAGCCAGAGGAGGAACTCACCACTGAGCCAGGAGCTCTTGAATTCAGTGCGGAGAGCCAAGTCTGAGCTGCGCAGAACCACAGGCTCCGAGCCCAAGAAGTTGATGGATGTAGCAGAATACAGGTCATTTCCTGTTGGACAGGAACAAGAGATGAGGGAAAAATCCTGGAGACCCATCACTCATATTAAGTTGGAACAATATCTCATTTATATGCCGGCTAATGGACCGAACCAACAGGTTTTTCGCTGACTAATTAGTGCATATGTGGAGTGAGCAGGTAGTGCTGGCAAAGATATTGGGTGACATGTTGTGGCTAGTGAGATTTACACACGGTTATCATTCGCTGATCTTTTCGGTTGGTGCACTTTGAACGCTCAGCAGTATTTTCTGTGCTTTGTTCCCTTTGGCTGCCAACCTGACTCAGGCACTCACCGATCATGAGGGAGGAGTATCTCTGGAAGGGATCAAAAGGACACTTCCCCTTCCCCTCCTCCTGCTTTCCCTCCAGCCGCAGCTGTCCATTAACAAA
>JBCAUF010000633.1:9250824-9266687 GCA_038406115.1 Haemulon aurolineatum
CTAATAAAGAATTTCACAATGAGCCATATGATGAGCAGCAAACCAAGAAAGTGACTGCATCTTCAATCTCACTTAGATCACATAATAAACAGATTCTTTTTGCCCTCTTTGAGACAGTTAAACCCGCCTGTTTCTGTGTAGCTGAACATGACTTGGCTCCTATTCCTGAAGAGGGACAAAGTGTACGCTCATCCTGGCAAAAAATAGTCACGTACAACATGGAAGAATACATCAGTTCAGGGCACAAAGGAGAAAGGTCTGCACGCTGTCCAGCTCCAAAAAAATTGTTTTATTCTCTTTTTTGAGGCAACACTCTGATCTCCTAGACCTTCTTTTCAAGAGAAAATTAGGATCTCATGGTGAGGCTAGACAAAAGGTCAGGAGGTCACCAAAACCATTAAGAATCATCTTCTCTGGGCCTCTTTGCTGCACTCATAGAAGAAGATCTTGAAGATCAAAATGGTGCCTTAAAAAGAGGATACCACTATTTTTTTTACAGTGTGCAAACCATTTCTTCTTTGGCTTCTGTTCCCGACAAAAACAATTAAAGAGAATTTCTAAAAGTGCAGCAAGGAGGTCCCCCAGAAGATGACTCTTAATGATACTGCTGACCTCATAACCTCTTGTCCGGCTTCACCATCAGGTCCAAATTTCCTTTTGACCTGGTTCATGGTACTGCAAGGTAAAAGTAAATTACCTCAGGTGAGCATTTGGAAGCATATCTATTTGTAAAACAATAAGTGTAAAAATTGATAAAAGGAATGGAGTGGAATTTTAACATTACTTAATGCTGACATCATCTATGTAAATGCCATGCTGACAAAGGGCACGCTGAAAGTGTGTCAGCAGGTTCTAATACCCTCGAGTCCTCAGATTGGCTCCGATAGAAGTGGTGACCACGACCCTAAAGCCTGCATCGACACAGGTCCTGGACCAGTAAAAAACTAAATGTTCAAATAATGTCGAGATCTAGACCAGATGTATCCTATAAGCACAAGCGTTATGTATTCAGCTGCTTGTCCCTTGAGTGATATAAAAAATGAGCAGCATCTTAAAGTATAATATAAAAATAACAACAAATAAAGGGACTTAAAACAGGTGTAATGTATTCTGTTCTTCTGGCCACAGTCAGCACTTGTAATGCTATATTCTGTATGGTCTGCAGTTTATTCAAAGCTTTGCTGGAGCAGAAAAGAGACAATTAGTCGAGCCTGGTAGCGTTAAAAGCAAGCAAAAGTTATTCAGTAACTGACCGTGAGAGTAATGCATATTTCTAAGGCCGTAAAAGATAAAAAAAATTCAAATCAGGATGAAAAACTACACCGTGACATTAAACACTGCATTGTGCAAAGGAGTGTATGCAGCTCGTTAGCCTTTTTGGGCATCAAAGTGAACTAGCTATATGATATGATAAGCCCTTTAATTTATTTATCCTTTTTTTTTTAGCAATGTAGTAAACGTGCACACACACACAGAGTCATGATAGAGCAGATACAATAGAATGGTACTGTGAATGTTATTTGATTTAAGATGAGATTAGAAAAACATTAAACGCAACTTTGATGATCATTTCTGGGAGAAGACTTTCAAAGGCAACTCATCAAATCATCTGATGTTTTCAGACAGTTTGTTGATGGCATAATTGCAGTGCTGCGGGGACAGTTGAAGTCCTCGTCCTGTTCAAAGCGGCACATGAGAGTTACACTCAAACCCATTGTTGGCTGTGTGCTCGAGACTGTCTTCGGCATTAAAGAACAGTTGAAGCCCAGACAGACTCTCCAGTGGCTTTGACACCAAAAGGGCTCCAGAGCCACAAACTCTAAGCTCGTGCTTATCAGATCTCTGCACATACAGACTCTTCAAAAAGGGGAAGATCTTTTGATGATGATGAAGATGATGATGCTTGGGATGACGACAGAGAATACTGAGACAGTGCTTCCTTTCTCTCTGCCTGCGCTTTCTTGCTCTTTACCTCTCCGCTCTCTCTGCTTCTCTACTTCCCGGAATGACCAGCAGGCAATCAAACTACAAACAAGGGAGTAAACAAAGAAACAGCTTATATCGATCCCTGGGCTTTATAGCTCTGGGTAAATGTGTTTATCTTGTGAAGCCACTACATTATACTTAGATTAAATACATATTTGATGTGGTGGCGGGAGCTATAAGCATTGCGCTGCTTGGAAGTGTCCTCTGGCAAGAGTTTATTACATTTTGTTAATACCTTAATTAGGCAAAGCATGAGAGAAATTAATCCCTGCAGAATTGGCTTCTTAAAACACTGTCCAGCCACCCCTGAAACCCAACGGAATAATTAGGCACAGCACAGCAATGTGTTTGTCCCTGAGCGGATTTTGGAATAAAGTTTACTCCTACCCCCTTGTCTGAGACAGGGGCTGTGCCTTTGTTCAAACAGGGATTCAGCTCTGACGGCGTAACAATCATAAAGCCCAAATCAGCTTTAATGACAACAAAAGAGCATTTCATATCCCCAGAAGCTCACTAAATATATCTCAAGATACAGCGTGTGGGCGACCATCTTGAATATATGTGAACAAAGTCATCTGGCTTTTTTTTTTCTTTTTTTATAACAAATGCAAAATATATTTCTCAGGTAAGTAAACAAATTGACTGTCAGCGGAAATAAATGAAAAGGTCAGCAGACACACAGGCAGACTTCTGCCGTTCAAGCTTGATATGCACTTTTGTTTTCCGAGCTTAAATGCACTGTCCTCTCTGTAGTCTCAATCAAAATCTATGAATGTGCTTCACTCTGACCCAGAGTGCAAGATAACCCAATGAGTGAGCTTTATGTTTGAGACAAGTACTTGAAAGCACCATTTGCTTATGAATCAAAGAGCTTATTATACTGTATTCTCCTTTTTGCATCTAGTCAACTTCAAATTTGGAGTCTACAGACATGCTAGCACAGCAGTGCTTTGAGCAAAATGCTCATAATGACAGTGACAACATGGTGATGTTTAGTAGGTGTAATGTTGAGCATGTTCGCCATCTTTTGTAAAAACACTGTGAGGCTGGTTTAGTGTGATAGCATACTAACATTGACTAATTAGCAGTACAGCGGAGGCTGATGGGTTAGTTTAACATTTTTTTGGTCATTAACATAATAAAACTTGACCTGATGATGGCAGGAAAGAGGGAAAGTTAACAGCTTTTCCAGGTATTTGGTTGTGAACCAAAGTAATGTACAAATGAACCTGATGATGGTATTACATAAAAAGTCATGTGATCATCAATGTCAATAGGGTTCATCCTCTGGGGGCCATGACTACCTGTACCAAATTTTATGGCAATTCATCCAATAACCCTTAAGACATTTCACTCATAACTACAAATGTCAATCTCATGGCCGTGATGTAGAGCAAAAGTCAAAGGGCCACCAACGGTAGGGTACATCTTCTGGGACCATGAATATCCCTACCAAATTTCATGGTAATCCATTTAATAGGAGTAATTTCATTATGAACCTGAAATGTCAAGCTCATGGTGGCACTAAATAAAAAGTGAGGGAAGCAGAATTCATCCTCTGGGGAACACGCAGGTCTGCACGAAATTTCCTGGCAACACATCCAGTAGTTGTTGGAATATTACAGTCTGGACCAAAGTGGCGGACCAACCAACAATGCCATCCCTCGAGCCACATTGTTAGAGTGGGTACAAATCACAATTATTATTTATCCCCAAAAGATTTGTTGCATAGAGTTTAAATTAGTTCAACACAATACAAAAAACATCTGGTGCAGCCAACCTAGGCACTATGCTCCCCCTAATTAGCCTGAGAAATCCTTGCATTTTCATTGTCATGTAGATGGGAATATCTTTAATAAGTTACATAACCCTCCTGAAGAATGGGTGCTAATCTTCTGAAGGGGTTGGATACAGACTCGCACCAGCTGCCTTCATTTAAAGGAAGCTGAAATTGATGCACATCCAGCCTGTGTGAACAACAAAATAAATGGGGGGTTGGTGGTGGGGGAGGTTGAGGTGGTTTTTTATTGTATTTGAATGCATGTGTGTGCACATGTTAGAGACAGTGTGAGAAATGGATTTGTTTGCAGAGAATGACACTACACACACACACACATTCTCTCTCTCTCTCTCTCTCTGGCAACAATTCACTTAGGATATCGATATGGCCATACAGTTATTCTATGTTTGTCCTTATGTTCTTTTCTGGCTGGTGTCTCTGCTGAGTATCAAACAAGGTCAATGAAAAAAAAAGCAGTAAATGAAAATGCGCAGAAACCGAGGGAGGGCATATGGACGGTAATTCAGGTGAATTTTTACAGCGAGCTTGTCGAAAAATATTGAGCAAATCAATAATTATGCTTAATCACCCTCAAGACCTGGAAAAAGCACTACTTTATTGAGCATTTACAACATGGCAGGAAAAGGATTCTAGGCTCCTGTGCCAATGATTGTAGGTGTTTTCTCTTATTAAATTATTGGCTTTGTGGATTCCGCGGAGAGTCTTGTGGTTAACAACACTGGTGAGCAACTCAACAGCCGCTGTGTTGAGGTTATAAACAGTGTATATGTGACAGGGGGAGGTGTGTGTGTCATATGTGGGGGGTCACTCATGGTGGCGATCTAGACTCCACAGCTCATTGACCCAGAAACGACTGACACAAGCACTAAAAGGCAATCAACGAACTGCACGCGGCCATTTGCCATTACTGCATGAAAGGTTAAATTACCTAATGGTGAAAATGAGAAGGAGGGATGGGGGTAAAGAATGAAGGATGGGCAGCAGACAATAGCAGGGAGACGCTGGTTAGGTTTGAGACAACTGCACCAGGAGGGCTGTGAAGCACTGTGAAAAAAAGGAAGAGTCAGCAGACCAGAGAAGCTGTAAATGAGGGAGTAATGAAGCTGTGCAGGTGGGGGCAGGTGATCTATTATAAATGAAGCTGGGAGTAGGAGGAGACAAGAGGCTGTTGGCTGGGCTTTGCTTCGTCTCTCATAAACAGATGACCAATCAGAGGATCTCTGACTGAGCTGGTGGAGAGGTAGGGGGGTGGAGAAAGTTTGGCTTGATGTTTAACGCTGTTCCCGGAGGATGCATGAGCGTAATACGAGGCAGCCAAACCAAAACCAGCCTCTACCAATATGACACCAATCTGTGTGGGTATAGGGTCCTAGAACAAATCTGCAGGGGACATAATAATACAATCCAACACTGTACTGTACGGCTTCAAATATGATGAGTTATATCAACCCTCTCTGACCCAATCTCAGCAAGTTTCAACTTGCCTGACCTTGGGACGCTTTCCCATTTTTGTGTTCGCTCTATTTCTACTTTTATCTCTTAACTTCTGGTTGCTAGTGCCGGCTACAATAGATTCACAAGTCAGAAGTTTCAGATCTGATTGGCTTACATGATCGTCTGTAATGTGAAAACACGTATGAACATTTATGAGGTGGTCACATGGCCCGAACCTACCACGTCCACAAGGCAGATATTGTGTTACAAAGGCAATCTCTGGTGCAATCTAGTTTCCTTTGTGTTCATGTGGCACATGCAATTGAAATTATTTCTATTCTTCATAAACAATCAGTAAACTGGCTGGAAGCTGATTTATGAACACCATTTTCAGCTAGCTATATCATATATTCCCTGAACAAATTCACACAATTATGAGTTCATGTCATGTAACGGACTTGTTGTGTTTACTTCTAAATGTTGAATTGTGAAGCAAGTCAGATATTTGCTAAATTACAGCTGTGAGGCGATCATGAGCAGCAGATGCCAACTTACATTAGATCGTGACCTTGAGACGTGGTTGAAAGCTACAATTTAAGACTGTCTCGCTCAAACTGCTGGCTCCAAGAACAAGACTGAACCATCATGTTCAACATATTAACTATCTTGAAGGAATACACAGCATGCCGTTGACAAATCAAAGGCCAGCGATGTGAACATGATGGAATTCCATGTTTTGGCATATTTAGTCAGAAAGTCAACTTGCCAGATCTGCTCTCATGGCACTCAAATAGAAACACGTGTCATTTTTGAGGGCATCACTCTGGAACCACCTCTTGGCTGCGTTTCTGCCGGCAGCCCTCATCCAAATCCAGCGACAGTTCTGCCCCTTCCTGTCTAGTCGGCTGACAGAGGGAGAGTATGATCAGAGAAAATCACATCCCATGCATAAATAACGCCAATATATTCAGTTGTGATTCTCTGGAAACAGACTACATGTGTCCTTAGAAAAGAACGTCAGGGATGAAAGAGCACCGTGCAAACCTGCTGCTTTATAGTTTTACCGCACTGTGGGCCAAGTCGATGTTATCTTGTCAGGACAATTACACGTTAGTTAATGGCATCGGTCATACCACAATGGGGGTAGCCCAATTGGAACAAAAACGTTAAGAAAACTGTGAAGCTAAAATAACTCTGGTCAATACTGAGAGATTCCATAACTGACACACTTCTGTTCATTGCTGCAGACCAAAACTCAATTTCAAACAATAGCTGTGAGCACAGAGAGAATGTCGGGATCAAAGACTGCATCCTGAGGCCTGGTTGTATTACAAACTAAAGCAGGAGTTTAGCTTTTACAGCCCTGTCAGCACTGACACCAGAGACCCCTTCCTCTCCCGAGAACAGAATACCCTCGCTCTGTTTCATTTCTTCCCAACTCTACAGGCTACGCTATCATCTTACTGTTTAAAAGGTGCCTTGTCACCCAAACAACCGCCGCTGTAAAGGGAGCAGGACCCCCTCATCCTCCAGCGCTCTACGCAGCCTTCAAATGCACAGGTACTGACTGTTACAATAAACTGTAAAACGAGGACAGCTCAGTGAAAAAGCCAGCAATAAAGTGTCTGTCACGGTCCACAGGTGCTCTGCACTCGATGTCAGTCGATCTTTTGAGCTATGAATGCAGGAAGTTTGGTCATAAGACAGTGGCGCGATCAGACGCCAGCCTCACAGTGTTTTTACAGAATAATATAACACTTGTGGAGCCTCATTTGCATAAGTGTAGCCTGCCGCCCAAAATGAAATCTTTTTAAATTTTAGAATTTAATATATGTATGATCAGTAGAGATTTTCTGGCATTTGGTTGTGCAAATTGTTTCTCAAAGGGATTACAAAGTAGCAGCTGTTGTTATTGAAGTAAAGTCATCTGAGTAGTTTGCATATTTTAGCCCATTAACTACAAATTGCATATGTTTCACATCAGTGCTAATCATTTTCCAAAGCAAGACTTTACTATATTTCAAGTGACTGATATCGATTTATTTCAATACAGATTTTTTCCTTAAGTGGTGGAACAATGGAAGCCACCATTCAACATCCGAATGCAAATGAGAATACTTTAATCTTAAAAACTCCTCTTTGATCAAAGAAGTGTCACCCGACTCTGTGGTTCCCTTCAGCTCTACGGAGCATTTTAGCATCTTCTAGCCCACTGTTTTGGTTTCATGGGCTGCCGCTTTACGATTTTGATCCTCTTATCTCTCATAAATCTTTTTCAAGCTACCTATTTCTCTCGGGAGTTGATGGAGACAATAACAAATTGCTTGCTAGCTTGCTCCCTAATGAACAACTACGCAAAAATAATCAGAGCATGACCAATGAATGAAGCTGAGAAGTCACAGGAGACAAGAGGCTGTTGGCTGGGCTTTGCTTTGTTTATAATAAACAGATGACCAATCAGAAGATCTTCAACTGACCTGGTGGAGAGATGGGGGGGTGGAGAAAGTTTGGCTTAATGTTAATGAGCATAATATGAGGTAGCTACACCAAAACCAAAAGCAGCCTGTACCAATATGACACCAATCTGTTTGTGTCGGGTCTTAGCATAAATCTTTAGGGAACATAAAAATACGATCCAATAATATATTTTATAACCTCAAAAATGACGAGTTATATTAAACCTCTCTGAACCAACTAAAAATGTCCCATGCTCCCAAATGAATTACTACACAAAAATTATAAACGACCAATGAAAAATAAAAAGAAGAAGAAAAGAAGTGTGGGTGACCAGTTGTTCACTGTGATGGATTACTTCTCTCAAGCAAGTCTCAAGTCTCTGACTTACACAGCATATAAAGGGACACCACTGGCAGACTGGAAAGTAGGAAATCAAAGTTATGGTTTAGAAAATGGTCAGCAGTAATGTTAAGTATACATGATTTGCAGTTAATGGGGTAAAATGTGCAAAACCACCGGTACGGTACTTGAGTGGTTCGGTTTTAAACTTTTATGATACCGATTTTTCATCATAACCTGAGAAAAAGTAGAATTCATTTTGTCATGAAGCGAAAGGCTCCATGCTGAAAAAAGACAGAGAGAGAGAGAGAGAGAGAGAGAGAGAAGCAGAAACAGCGTGTCTTTGAATGGAGCCAACTCTTTTCCTTTCCTACAGTCAGTCAACAGCACTCCTGTAGCCCTGTTGTAAATCAACATAATGAGGCATAAATCAGCATTAATTAGCATATGGGTTACGGGCACACAGTAAGATACATAATGGCACATGACATATATTCTCCATTATCGACTCTCACAGAGAAGCAGCAATCACCACCTCATCTCTCCCTCTGCCTCTCTTCGCCAGCTCATCATTATTGGCAATCAGTGTACTGTGTGACTTCTACAAATCGCAAGTGCCGGCGCAGAGAGCCAGACGGACGATGCCTGCCACAGTTTTGTACTGCGGAAGGCTCATCCACAAACACGCCAATGACTCTGATGAGGTAGAGGGTGGATAAGTGATGATAGGAGAAGGCTGATAAATGGAAGCTGACACCTGGTGGTATTTAGCCTTGTTCACTGGACTAAAAAAAAGGATGAAAGTTGTACAGTTGGACTCCATGGGAAGGCAGACAACCTGCTTTTGGTATTGCACTGTAAAGGATGCATTCCACTAAAATCCTTCCTTTCTAACATCTCTCCTTCCTGTGTACACTTTTCTCTCTTTCTTCTTCCATCCTTTGTCTCTCCCCAGTAATCTCTTCACTCTTCTCCCTCCTTATCTTCTACCGCTCCCTACAGGGAGCTCAGTCATTCCAGGGGGTGGAGAGGCGTTTTGAGTGTCGCCAGTCAACAAGGAAGCAGTTCTGTCGGTGACGCTCGGCTGCTGGACGGCAAACACACACCCCCGTAGGGGCCCAGCAGTGATCTGTCTGCTGAAGCGTCTCCAAACGCCTCTCTCAGTCCGCCAGTCGGCATAATCAAGCCTCCAAACGCAGCGCACCGTCCCGGCCCCCCTGGCTTGGCTTTATCTGAAAAGACAGCATGTGTAGATAGACCAGCACAGGGAACAATTTGTACAATCGGGGGCCAGAAAAAGAGTGGATATATTTCAGCCCAAAGGCCTGGTGTCCAGCTGTAGGGCCCCTCATTCATCTGGGACCGGGAGGCTGTTGGCTCTATTCATCTATTCACTTCAGACTCCATAATTACCTCGTGCATATCATTTCACTCCTGCCCTCTTTTTCCACTTCTCTTGCATCACACTTTACTTTTCTCTGACCTCCAGCAGTTCCTGCCACTACATTCGGCATCTTAAGTGTCTGAGTTCTCCACTATCATTAAATTCACCTAAAGGACAAAGTAGTCGTTAGTTCAAGCGTAATAAATAATGCAACAAATCAAGGTGCAATACCTTAAATAATCTTAAGCAAATTGGATGCTTGAAGTGGCAGGAATATACTTATCTCTTCACCTTCCCTACTAAAGACATTTTCTCCTAGTCAGTCATAGAAATACACTGATATCCAGCATCTGATATCCAGCGTCTTAAGCTGCACTTTATGTAAAACCAAATAATCTTGCTCCATTAGTTTCCATAGAGAGAGGCAGGCATAATAATCACAGCTCCCGATGCATATTTTAGCATGGCAAAGCATGCCTGGGGCCATACGAATTTGCTTCTTTTTCATGTTGATCTTTCTCTTGTCTTCTGGAGTCAAACGAAACAAAAGAGGAGCCAAGTTGCTGTTTTAAGGGGCTCCATTATGATGATGCCACTGTTCAAAGAAATGGTAATCGTGCTGTTACAGTAATGTATAATGTCAGATACATGTCATATACATCTGGTGTTTGAATGTTCAAACATCTGCTTAAATGAGCTGTTTATGCACGATTAAAGCAAAATTAAAAATCCTCTGATCTCTAAACACACTCATGGGCTGATGACTCACACAGGAAAAGGATAGTGTGAACACAGCAATTTCATGTCAAACAGCAGTTTCTGGGTATCCTTGCACCCTTTTGGCTTTCTTTCACACAGTTACGTCTGTCTGTCTGACTTTTCTAATAAAGGTGACTGTCATCGCTTGCACCAGTATTGCATGTCATTGTTATTCAGCTCTTGTATCTGGCTCTGCGGTGTCATCTTTTTAACTGGAAAAATATTCAAGTCGGTGTCACCCCCACTGGTGGAGAAAACGTTCAGTATTCCTTTTGTCTTCAAACCAAAATTATACAAAAAAAAATCAGCCATGGGTGTTTTCCAAATTTAACTCTCATTTTTGTTACACTTGGCCATCAAGTCACAGTCATGCATCCCACACACGTGCTCGTGCCAACACAAAGAGGGACTCTACTGGTAGCGTCTACCAGGATCTTTATTTAAATAATGGACTGAGCCGAGCTGCAGTCGTGTCCATATGGTCGCCTCCAGCTCTTCCTTCTCTAATGATCTCATTGGAGAATAAATATCAGGTCTCTGGCGCTCGCAGGGGGAGAGGCTCACAGATAGAGCTGAGCACCCACTGCATTCTTAGGGAGGGATTTATGCCACCGTGGAGCTACACTGGTTCAATAGACACCTGCAGGAAAACAGGTGTAAACCACTTTACCAAAGCATTAGGGCAGAATTTAAAAGAGGCCACCGATTACTCAAGACACTTTTCCTTAATTTGAAATAAAATCTGGGCAAATTTACTCGCCAGCTGTGGTCTTTGGTTGCTTGAAATAGTTCTACGCCATTCTCTCTCACATGTCATTTACATACTTGTGTGATCTCACATCTTCAGAAGTGACATTTTTTGTAAGAGATGTTGTGTTCCCTCTTCGTATGCCCTTTGTTAACCTGTCAGTTCCCCATATACATAACCTTTGGCACTTTCTCAGCTCATGTGAGATGACTCCTTTATGTAAAGATCTAAGTGTGCTGGGAGTTAGACGTCTGTGAGTGACACTGCTGGGTGCGCAAGGTTTTTGAAAGGAAGCTTGATGTACATTATGACTGTGTCTAGGGTATTAAATGCCATGTTGATGGAATTATAATATTGTCCCTAGATGAATGAATGTCATATACATCTCAAAAATCACAAAAGAAAGGACTAGAAATGACTCTACATTATTGTTAATCAGTTTTGGATGATACAAATATTTGTATATAAAAGGAGCGTGAAAGGGTTTGCTCATTCAGTTCAGTCAGAGACTGAAGCATCAGGGAATTTACTTTTTATTGGTTATACAGCAATGTGTAAACGGCTCTGCTCCTTCTGGGAGCAACCGCAAGGATTTGGCTTGAAGAACTATTCCCCCAGAATAACAAACACATGAACTACTGTGTACAGACACCAGAGATCAGAACCAGCTGTATATTTAACAAGGTCTGTGAGCCAAGATTTCTTTAGATGCTTAAAAATAAGGGACTATTTCATGACAGCTGAGGACAGACCTCCACAAAGTTATGAATGGTGCAATAAAAATGCATATAGTCAGACTAAATCTTTGGTAATCTCTGGTAAGAGAGACCACCACTGACTCACTCAGTATAACTCATCTAGAAAATCCAAAGCAGAGTGGCTCTGTGGCGACCTGGAGGAAAACTTCAGTATCCTATTATACAGTATATTTAAACTAAAGCCCATCTGGGACAACATCTGGGAAACAATAAAGGATATTATAGGATATTCAAAAGTGCTGTGATGTGCAGAACAACTCAGTGCACACCTTCAAATAGGTGAACACACTGTACAAATATTATTGGATGTTAGTGGTTAGCTGGTAGCCGGTCAGCTAATACAAGTGCAATGTTACTACGGAAGCAGCAATTAAGTAATTTAACTTAAAAAAATGCAGTTTAAAACCTCACCGTTTTGTAACTGTTGCTTAAGTGTTTCTATTTCTGTTCTCACTCTCAAAAAAAGGACATTAAGTACTTTGGTGTTACTGAACATCATCAATTATTTATATTTAATTCTAAGGAGATATACAGACCTTTTCTTTATTTCTGTTTATTGTTCTCTACTGTCTTATTTGTTTGCTGTATCATTTCTGCTGTTTCTGTTGAAAACAAAGAAATGTAATTGGGGCAAAAAAATAAATCAAAGCTCTAATTAATGGTGTTCATGTGATTTTATACATCCATAATGTTGTGAAATAAATTAATGCAATATGATTGTAGAATCATGAAACTGATATTTTACCTCAGACTGTGATTATTAACATCAAAATCTATATTTGTTGCATGTTAAAAGGCCTGATTTGTGGCTTGGGTGATGCTGGTAACTCTGTTATGTGAAAAACTAGCCTACTTAAAAAATACTTTGTAAGACTGTCTGGCAGGCATGTTAAATGAAATTAAATGAAAGAAAAAACGAGGGTCACGAGTGTGATAGTGTTTATAGACAAACTATCAGATGGTAATGTGTCTGTCTTGGGCAGAATCAAAAACCTGAAAAATCAACATGCTTCAACATATCGATGCAAAATACACCTCGAGGTATTAAAGGGATGTTTACCTCAGTATGAAATGTTCAGAAAGATCAAACATCAGACAAGCGCCTCGTAGAATTATTCATTATATTGACAAACCATAATAATTCAAATATAGATCATTTCATCTGAATAGTGTGCTAGCTGAGAGGAGCAAAAGGCAAGATGGACAGAGAGGGATAAGGACAGACGAGGCTCGAGGGGAGCCAACGGGGCAAAAAGGAAAAATAACAAACGCCGCTGGCTGAGACTAGAGGGCAGAGAGAGAAGAGGCACTGTGAAGAAAGACAGAGACAGAGGATGAGTAAGAGGGTAGGTGGCAGGGGACTTGGTTTGGGGAAGTGGGGGAGGTAAAAGGCAAAGAGTTAGCGAGACAGAAGTGGCAGAAGGGAATCTACAATTCGGGTCCACTGGGACCAGCATTATACTTTGTAGTCCTGTACGGAAACAGCCACAGTGTTGTGTGTGTGTGTGTGCATGTGTGTGTGTGTGTGTGTGTGTGTGTGTGTGCATGTGCGTGTGTGTGCGTGTGCATCTTTGACTTGTTAAACTCCAGACAACCTCCGCTTTCTGTCAAATCAACATAGCTTTAATCTTGCACACGGAGCCCTCTCTTCACACTGCGTTTCACCTCATTTTAGCATTGTTTAATAATCAGGAGAGCGGCCTGGCATGAGGTGTTTGTCAGGGTGAATTAAACCGGAGGAAAGAATATGCTGTGTTTAAGTCCAGATGCTTTCATCTACCCTGGCTAATGCAAATACTTCAACACAATATAAAAAAAAAACGCAACCATGATTGACTGCCACTTGAAAAATTTGTTAAACCATTGTAATTAGCCCTTGCTTCACACGCACAATTCATTTTAAAGGGCACTGACACTTTATTGTAAGCAGAGAAAGCAGCAGGTATTGTCAGTGCACAAATATGTTTCAATGTTGCAATATCACATACCTCCACTGACCGTTCCCCAGTCCTGCCCCTTTGGCTACCATTGGTACACCTGTACAGCTGCATTGCAGTACAATGGTAACATCTGTCATGCAAGAAGACAATCCAATTGGCAGATTGTTCTCTCCATGTTGTGTTTAACTTGCCATTACGTCCCGACATGGAAGCATGACGCACAAAAAACAGAAAGTGCATACGAAGCGGTCATAACAAAAACACTTAAGTGCTAGAGATCATACTTGTAAACAAAACAGATTTCTATTAACAGTCAACTTGGCTGTTAATGCAGGTGCTTCTTTAGCCAATCCAGTTGATTAAATATGGTACACAGCTCATTAGAATATGCATATACACACAAACACACACTGGCAGCAGCTCTACAGATAAATTGCCAGAAGTCCATTAGTCTAGCACAACCAGCGCAACAGCTTTTCATTTACTGGCAGGGAAAACTTGTTCTGTAGCTACGGCCATACACTGGCGTAACTTTGTGTCTCATTTATTATTAAAAGGGTTGATGAGGTAGCTGATTGGTACCGCTGGAAATCAGCTGCTAGAAAGTGCCACGAGACAGCTGCAATGCGATGTAGCTCTTGGCAGGCTGAGTGAAGGATCGGCGCGGCGACACGAGGTGGAATCAGATAACGTGGGTTCAGGGGGGAAATGTAACAGTGACTTGAAAGTAAGTGTGACTGTCACACACACACACACACACACACACACACAGGGCATGGACAAAAATAGATGTATAACAAGCAGCACTGTCACGAATTCTGTCATTGTTTCTTGAAGTGTAATCTGACAAAAAAAAAAAAGTGCTGAAGCTGAAAAGTAATGATTGGTTTCCTCTGACTGCATTTTGCTTGTGGTGGAAAAAGCCATAGAGAGTAATTAAACGTGTAAGCAATCCTCCATATGAATGACTGTACTCACCACGGGGGGCTCCTGTCTGTGCCACATCATTATCTGACTTTGAGTGAAAAATTTACACTTAAGACTTAATTGAGTTTGAATTCTTAATTGGCTCCACCGCTGGGGGTAATTAAACAAATTGTTTCTTTGAACAAAGAGTTTCCATTGGGCGTGGGAGAAAGGAACCATACAGGACCCCTTTGATTTACAGGAACTATCACGGAAAGTGCTGCACAAGGCTCCTTTGCGGTACAGTGACAGATCAGAATATGATATTGATCACGTCTATCCATCATTAGTTTATCTCTCGCTGACGATTTGTTTGACGTTCGCTAATTGAGCAGGCAGTCCGCCTTCCCCTCTCTCTCTCTGCCTCGTCCTTTATTTATTTTTCATTCATTTAACTGTCCACATGCAGCACAATGTCGAGCAGCGCTGGAAATTATGGATGAAGTCTCTTTCAAGAATCCATCTCGTACACCATGTACAGCTCTGTTTGATGTTGGCAGAGGAAGACAATTAAGGAAGTATGAAACTTGCTTTTTTTTCTCTCATCTCTCGTCTTTTCCCTCACTCTATATCTGTCGCTCATTATCCTCTCTCGAGCACACACACTACTGTACAAACACTACCAACATTGCAGCATCGAGAGCAACTGATAACATAGTGTCTGGCATCATAATATAGTAGTTCTTTAGCTGTCTACACATATCTGGCTTCTGTCAAAATATATATGCACTTCTGAGTGAGTCAGCAGGCCGACACAGAGTAACAGGGGCCGTGTCACAACTAATGCCTGCTTGGAAAAACAACCGCTGACTTGATATGCGTGCGTCTGGAGCTAAAGAAGATACACTGCAGCACATCCACCACCAGCAACATCAAACTGCATATATGCATCCATGATCAAACTCCCGTAACCCAAGTGCTTTAATACATCACATCTCCGGCGCGCATCTAAAGCAGCGCCATGCCCCTCCTGCACACGGAGAAGAAAAGACAAGCACAGCCAGGGTGGGAATTTCTGGGGCTCCCATGGCGCCGCAATTCTTGATGCTTTTTGATGGATGACGTTTTCCAGCGCCGCGCTCGCAACGGCGTAATCGTTAGCGCTGATCGGGTAAAAAAAGTCAAATGTTTTTACTTCCATTATCATTTATTAGTTAGCCAACAGAAGGTTGCCATCTGGCAGATAAAAGTTAAAGCGTATTCGTGAGTTAAAACATGCGACATTGCCCCCCGGATAGCTTGCACATGTTAGTTTAAAAGTTAACAAGCAGAGGTTTTATCTGAGGATAGC
>JBCAUF010000633.1:9303091-9315619 GCA_038406115.1 Haemulon aurolineatum
GTGTGCCTGCTGCGCATCTCTGCTCAATTTTTTCCACTGTCTCGCCTCTGGGAAGACATCTGACAAGGGTGCATCTTTCCCCTGTAGAAGCCCAAGACCCAGGGGCAAGCGTGCAATCGTTGCACTACCACAGGACAGATAGCAATTCTCTTTCTCATTTATATCTCGTGATAGGGCTTCTTGGACTAATTGACAACATGAAGATGTAAAAAGGAAAACAAAAAGCTGCCATTTCAGTGATGAGTGTCGACCTTCGAGACGAAAAGTCCCAGGCTGTCTGCACGTGCTGCTTTTGCTACCACTGGTGCGCTCGCAGGCCTCAAACGGCAGTTGTCGTATGGGAAAGCATCCATAATTAGCTGACGTGTGAGGCACAGCCAGGCTTTTCCTGCCTGTCTCAGGCCTTTATGCCTTCGACAAACCCACTAAACCACGCACAGTTCTGTAGCCAGCTCCGCACCGTTTGGCTGGAGGTGTAGCTATATTTAAAGAGGCAGTCATGTGTTTTAACACGGCTGTCTGCGGCGGTCATAGTCGTCGTTTGGTTATATCTGAAGAGGAGAGGAACTTTCTGTAAAACCCTGAGATAAAGATCTTTCTGCCCTGTTTAGAGCATATGTCCCACTTCCCCCTCTTCTCGCCATCAACATGCATTGATATGAGGTGAAATTGTCTCACCTCTGGACCAGCAAAACAGAACTACTTCACTCGAGTTCAGTTCTTTGTGGTAGTCAGATTATTAGACTGACCGCGGCTGATTTTTGTGGTGATTTTCTTATAAGAAGGATCCATTAGCCCAAAGTGTGTCCCGTTTCGCCGTAGAGGCAGTGGCAAGGAGGGATTCATCTGCAGCTGTCAGTGTTGAGGTGTGTCTTGTCTCTGCAGTATATTCAGCACAGTGCACATCACAGGACTTTATAAGGTAATAAAGAGGGCAAAGAGGTGGATTCCTCCAGAAATGCCCCAGATGCCTGTGTGCCAAGCTTACGTTGAGGGACAGCGGGCGCTTTAGGGGTCGTGGGAACACAGGCGCCATATCCGCTCAGGCACCATCAGGAGGGACAGGAAACTAAATATAGAGAAGTCCAATACATGTCCAGTATTAAGGGGAAAAACCAGTGAAAACTCCTCTGGGCTTTGGAGAAGCACTATATGGTCAGGTCAGAGAAGTCAGACCACCACTTAATGTAGTTGTTTGACTGATAGTGGACGTAACTCACACACAGAGCAAATTTATGCATGCATTTGATGAAGTACGTTATGGCTTTGCAGCAAAGTCACTTGGAGGCTGTCTCCCATGATGCAAAGAGTGAAAAATATTCCTCTGATTTCACATTCTTCCAGTGTCCAGCTCTATACGGTCCTACAGGGGCAGGGAAAGTTCAGGGGGTTTTCTAGACCAAGAGAAACAGAAAAACAGCGGGTGTGAGTTTCAAAAATGGACATTCTCAAGCCAACCACAATCCATCCATGCCATCGCCTTCTGCCCCTCCAAAATCTGCTTTTTTTTTCCCTGACCTGGCTGTGCATGAGAGACGAGTGGGTGGCTTTTAGCTTCAGCCGTCTTTCAAAAACACACCGTTTTCCCTCTACTGTTTGGTTTTAGCGATTGCCTGATGAACCTTTAAAAGGAGCTATCGACTGTATTTTTAACCCTGTCTCTTGGGGCCGTGCGGTGCAGCCGAGCACTGTGCTGCTGGCCCGGGGGTAACCCAGACTGTGGGGGTGTCAGACTGCGTGGACTGTTGGCCCCGGCAAGGGCCGCTCTAACTTTAGACCGCATCGCCTCATGGTGGTAAAAATAAACACCCTGCCCTTACCAAGGGGGAAGGGACTTGAGTCACTTAAACCAAATAGATGACATTTTCCCACCAGAATTACATGAATGTGATGAGAGGTACTACGGAATATACGCACTGTTGTAGTTGTAAAACGTAGAAGCAAATATGCAAGAATAAATGCACAATGGCACCAATGAGACTTTGGCCCTCAAGAAACATTTTTTATTTTCCTTGACCTAGAGGAGGACAAAAGTATATCTGTGTTTAATATCACATTTATTTATTGTTAGTCACTGCAGCAGTACGAATGCATGTAACACAAATATATTGCATTCTGCTAATATAACATTTGAAATATTTTCTTGTACAGGTGTTTTACGGAGTGTCGGACGGCAGAAAAAATGGGAAGAAAGAAAATACAAATCTCTCGTATTCTGGACCAGAGGAATAGACAGGTGAGTCAACACCCAATATTTTGATTTATATACAGTAAGAATCAAAATGTAGAACATACACTGTGGGTTTACCTCAGTGATATTTACGGTACGGTACCTAAACATTAGTAACTCATGTTTAGAGCAAACAGAGTGCAACAAACAGTGGACTAAAATTGTCACACACTGTGTAGTTATAGCTACATTGATTTAGATATAAAAATAAGTTTTGTGCATAATGCGGCAGAGACGCTAGTATGTGTTTGCATCTTAACGCTGCAAGATTATTATGAAACAGAGAACGATGAGAGAAGGGGTGGCAGCGATAGCGGCATGCATGCTTCTTTTTCTCACTTGCATATTGAGGGCCGAGCTGGAACCAAAAGGATGCAAATGCAACACTGACGCACTGTGAAATTATTTATTCATTTACTTCATTAAAATTTAGAGCTTTCTATTTGCAAAAGAGCACAACCTATATGCTGACCCGCCGTTGTGAATTTAACAAAATCTGAAAGATGTGAAACAGTGAAAGTGAGATTTTGTCCAGCAGCAAAAGGACAGCGACAGCCGTTGTGGTGTTTCACACTGAACATAGTGGACTGACGCTGTAAACGGAGTGGCGTGGAAGAGGGAAATGGTTAAAGCCGAAAATGAAGGTGTATTTGACAGTTCGGTAGTTTTTATCAATTTGGCGACAGATAAATGTGGTGATGCAGATTATAAATGTAGTATAATCTTGACGTCAGAAGTTATATATAGTTATGCATTTATATATGCTTATAAATATATGCACACGTATTTTTCTCAACATACTGGGGTAGTGTCCGTGTGATACTGCAACCTTAAGAGAAATGTGGACCTCATGCTCGTAGCCAACAAATATGTTGACGAGTATGAATGAGAAAACACATCAAATACACTCAAGGAATCAGTGTCGACAACAAGAAAAAAAAAAAAACGATTGAAGTGCGCTCAGACTGCTGGCAAATACAATTTGTTTCTCATATCTGATCTTTAGGACTGAGTGTTTCTTGGTGATAAGGTTTGGGGTTTTTTTGGAGTTTTTTTCTTATCTTAATTGAGGGTCTGAGAGTAGACAGTGTTGTACGCTGAACAGATTGCAGAGCCTTTTGGGACAAACTTGTGATTTCAGGCTATGTAAACATTCAACTGTCAACACTGTTAGCATTTGAAATTGATCAGGTTTGATTTGCGTGCCATGCTTTTTCTTTTTAAAAAAGCAGCGAATTTCAGCAGTATTATTTTTAAACTGCCGTAATGATTAATCTGATGACACAAAAGTTTATGTATTACTGATTATGTCACAGCTAATTCATTTTTTTGGCTGGTTCACTTTATTCCAATCTTTCATTCCTGCAGAAATATTATAAAGTTTGAGCCTAAACTTTAAATCCAGTATTTGACTTTAGTTTTAGATTTAAATACTAAAATTGTAAATATTCTTCTATATATTAGATAACACAAACACTCTGTTTTTTGGTGCTGCAGGTGACTTTTACCAAGCGTAAGTTTGGCCTGATGAAGAAGGCCTACGAGCTGAGTGTGCTGTGTGACTGTGAGATCGCCCTCATTATCTTCAACAGCACCAACCGTCTGTTCCAGTACGCCAGCACAGACATGGACAAAGTGCTGCTCAAGTACACGGAGTACAGCGAGCCGCACGAGAGCCGCACCAACACAGACATACTGGAGGTACTGTGCAAGCGTCTATTAAAGGAAATGACTTTTACAATAAATGATACTGCGTGCCCATATGTCATTCTTGCTTCTGTAAATCTTCATGCTATCATTGTGGGTAATTTTCCATGTGTACTTTCTGTTCTGTATCAGACTCTGCGTAGGAAGGGCCTCGGTCTTGAGGGCTCAGAGCTCGACGGTGAGGAGAGCATGCAGGTGGCAGCAGATAAATATCCTCTCAGCGAGGGCATGGATCTCTCCGTGGCTCGCCAGCGTTTCTATGTCAGTCCACGCACACGTCTGCTTTTACACATTCACCACGCATACAATTATACATAATCAAACACACGCTGATCTGACTTGACGTTCATGTGTTTTAATGTGAATTCTGACACAGCTCAAAATGTCCAAAAACACAACATACTTTTTGCATTTTTCTTCACATTTCATATTCCGTTCATGACGCATGAATTTTACTCTTCAGGCTCCATCACTTCTCCCACCGGAGGCCCAGTTCCTGGTGTCTACAGGCTGTGAGAACGGCTTCCCCAACTCCTCTGGATCCAGCATGACGTCCCACAGACCTCAGGGCTTTAAACCTCTGAGCTCCAGACCCGGCTCCGCCAGCCCTGCCGCACCACACGCACACACTGCATTTATGTCTCCACACTCAGGTGAGCAGTTATTAAACGTTACCAGAATCATTTTAATCACGCAGTGAAAAATTTGCAGGATGATTTGTGACCAATAGATGATAGATATACATACAGATATACATGTGTGTGTATTTTGCATGATATATGTGTGTGTGTGTGTGTGTGTGTGTGTGTGTATATATATGTATGAGATGAGATTAGATGCAATGATTACAGCACAAGGGGCACTTTTTATGAAGTAGAACATTTAGTAGGGAATTTGGTTAGGATTTATTTAATGTACTTTGGCTCGTTATTCTCATTTTGAAATCAAATATACACATTTTGAAAAATGGGACTCTTACTATGATAAACTGATTACTGCTGTAATATAAAACTAACTAACTACTGACTAATTTCCAAATTGGCAATATTTTGCTGAATATTCCCATTGCTAACCATATGTTTGAAATATTGAGTAACAAACAAATAGATGCTTAACATTTAGCATGAACATCCATTAAACACTCTTCCAGGCTCTTGCTAAACGCTTGCTGTAAAATTCACATGCGTAATGTCAAGTGTCTGTGCAGCTGGCTGTGAACTCACAGGAAGTGTGCACATACGTGCTCGTGTGTGCGCGCTAATCCACACATGCAGTCTGTCTGTTTTGTGAAACTGGCCCTCCACCAGTGTAACAGGGGCTGTAACCAGCTCTGTGGTTTCTGTACAGAATCTATCACACCTGCCAGTCATGTCGGCCTCTTCTACAGTCTTTAATGCGCTATGATGTCATGGACAGTCACCGTGCTTTTAAACGTATTATTACTGCTTTGATAGTGACCAGTTCAAAATGGATTCTGCTGGGTCAATTGGTAGCTAGTAAATGACGGCTGCCTGTCGGCCCGGAAAGATCAGATATGAATTCAAAGGTCAGACGAAAAGAAGAAGTTCGTTTTTATCGCGCCTGTGGACAGAAACAGAGGGAGGTGATGAATGTATCACAGAGAATAAATTACTCCTCTGTGAGTGAAACATGCTCACATCTCTTTTCACTTCCTGCTCCTTTCTTTCGCTGCATAGGTATCGGCTACTCCGTGTTCTCCCATGGCAGTCTGAATCGAGCTCTGGACATGAAAAGCCCTCCTCCTCTGAGCCTGGGCAGTGACAACCTGCGGGGAGACGCCGTTAATCAGGGCATGGGGGCCACACGTGCTAACCACAGCTCTGCTGTAAGTAGCTGTTACTACCCAGTGTGATCTGCACTAAAAGATGTCAGTGAATCTAACACGTACTGTATGTTTGTGGTACGTGGTGCTTCCAAAACTCAACTGATGTCCAAACAGTTTCACAGTTTTTCTGTGTCACTCTCACCTTTCACACAGATATGGCATTCATATTTTATGCAGCATGTATGCAGTGATGTCACTGCATCACTACAAATTTGCGATTTTCAGTATGGCTATTTTTCTTTCCCTGTTCATCAGCGGGGTGTCTTGTACCAGGGCTTGCACAGCAGCAGCTCCATGGTAGCCATGGGCAAGGCAGGGCTGCTGGGTCACAGTTTGGGAGGCTATGGTCTCCCCTCTCCTGGAGCCTCTGGTAGGTCTGCTGTGTATGATCCATTCTATGGTAAATTAGGGTGAACAGAATTCAATAAGATTGCTAAATGTACAAAACAAGACGAAAATATACATTAAAGGAATAGTTCAATGTGCTCGGAAATTATTTTGCTATTAAACTAGATACATCCAGCAGCTGGTTAGCGTAGCTTCGTTCAAAGACTGTAAGCAGGGGAAAACAGTGAGTCTAGCTCTGTCCAAAGGAAACAACAACTGCCTTCTGGCACATGCGATATACAAAATAAGAGGGCGAAAATGAAAATTTGTGGTTTTACTGGGGTTTTGTTGCAGGACTAATTTTTTGACGGCTGCTGTGATCTCATAGAGTTAGCGGCTGAATGCCTGAGAACCTCACTGTGGGGTTACGAAAAAAGGAAGAAGACATTGTCCGCACATAAAGATGTAACATGTAAATAAGTTAAATGTTTCTAGTCTTTGTGCTCACTTAAGCTTACTGGCTGAACAATAGCTTCATGCTTACTGTACAGACATGAGAGTGATATCAGTCCTCTCATCTAACTCTCAGCAAGAGAGCAAGTATGAGTATTTTCCAATTGTCAATTTATCCTCTTATAGCAAAGATAATATATCTTATCTGCCACTGGTTGTGATTTATGAAATCCCATCTTTGTGGGGTTTTTTTTCATCTTCTTATTTATCTCCACGTCTTATCTTTCTTTCCAGAGTACAGCCAACCTGGTTTTTATCACTCTGTTAGTCTACAACGAGGAGCAGTGAACCCCTGGCAGCCAGGACAGCCTCCTCAGGAGCACCACGGGCCTCATATAAGTCCAGGGTGAGAATATTAATATGGTTCATCTGTGTGGATAAAATATGGAATAATTGCAGTAAGTTGAAGTTCTTGTGACTGATGATTAACAGACAGAAAAACACAAAGTAAACCATAAATGATATACTAACTGATAATATATAAATGAATAAAAAAACATTTATTGTTAACAAAATGTAGTAAAATAAATAAATAAATAGATGAAAATTGAATGACATAAAAGAATAAAATTGAAACATTATAACAACAATAAATATGAATGTATTTACATATATATACACATGATAAACACATCGATAATATGTAAAAAAGTAAAAAGATATACATGAAATGAAGAAAAAACTTTTATTTGAGTATGCATTTTCAATGTGTTTTCTTGTGTTGCATCTGCTTATTGTTGTTTATTTGGAGAGAATAGAGAGCCCTTATTGTAAATGTTTAATCTGCATCATAAACTGCATCATATTATCATCAGGCTGCATGTGATATGCTTGAATTGATGTTTAAACTCTAAAAATCTTTCCTCTTGTTATTTCTGTGGTGTCCAGTGGAGGGTGCTCCTTCCCCTCCCAGTCTTGCTCCTCGACCTCTCCACATCTGCCCTCCCTCAACCTCAGCATCAAATCGGAGCGTAGCTCTCCCGAGCACATGTCCTCGCCCACCTCCCCTCCGCTACACCACCTCAGGCAGCACTCACCAATGAGCAACCCCGACTCGGCTCGCCAGACGCCTCCGGAAGCCCGACCAGCCAATGAGACAAAGGCGTTTCCCAAAACCGGCTACCCACAGGACGAAGAGGGAGGAGGACAGCCGCTCAGGCAGTTAGAGATAAGTGATGGGTGGCAGAGATAGCTCGCTGCTGCGGTCTAACACCATCTCCCATTCAATCAGCTATCTTCCATCAAAACCAGTCCAAAACACACACACACACACACACACACGGGAACACACACACACTCACACACAGATAGTGAAGATAGCAAGATGGGGTTGATTTATCCCCATCATCCCAGAGAGGAACACCTCTCTTCGTCTCCTCACACAGAGCTGGTCTCTCCTGGGCGATGGAGAATTTTCTCTGCATCACTTTGATCCCACGAGGAGACAGGTGCATACAGACATTTGCTTTACTGTTTGGTTAGGTTTAGTTTTCTGTGTGGAGCTAATGTGAGTATAAAAAAAATATATATTTGAAATGTGTTGGTTTTGTTCCGCAACTTTGTTGAAGTTGGCTGCAGCAGCATGTCGGGACCAGCTGAATTTCTCCAAAACTGCAAAACCGCCCTCGCCTTAATTAGCCCAAAATCAGTGACATCATGGTCTCCCCACGTAAAATCAGCTAGATGTCACCCGTCACTGGAGCCTCTGCCTTTTTTTAAATACATGGACATGTTAATGGACAAGTTCGCAATATTTCAAGTCCGTGTTAAAACTTTTATGTTTGCTGTCCATACTAAAAAAAAGACGAAATAAGACATGGGGACAAAATCCATAGTCTGTGCAGTCTAAAAGTTTGATGTTCAGCTAATGGGAAGCTTCAGAAGTCTGAATGAGTCAAAACAAGTTGGTATCTGGAAAATTTTGTCTTTTTAGTTCAAAATTTAGTTTGTGTTTACCTGGAGTGTTTCATTACTGAGCTTCTGTGGATAGTAGGCAAGGAAAAGTGTAAAATAATGTAGCTTTGGTAGATGTCCACTCAATTTATCTGATTCAGGCTGATGAAGCCTTATGCTACGTCCAGATTAACTTTTAGATTAATTTTGCTGTTCATCAGATCTCTTCAGGGCCAGTATAAACAAGAGGAACAATTATAGCAAACCAAGAACTGGTGTGTTCTAAGACAGACTTGAAAAAATGTGAATTTATCCTTTAAAGTTCTGGGCATCACTTTGTCTCAGGGACTTGGACGATGGTTTCTTTGGGAAGCTACAAAATGTTTCTTTCTTTGTATAATTATGGATACGCTGTAGTTGTGTTATTCCTCCAAATATCGCCAGTTTCATCTATTTACTTTTCTCATTAAATACCAAAAGTAATGGCAGTCTACTCCAACTAAAGACCAAAGTGTTTGAATATTGTCCCTATATATTGCAATCCATTACTGCAAGAACCAAAGACATGATGTGTTTTTCTATATTGGGTCAAATTTGATTGAAGTAAAATGAAAAATGGTAAAAATTATTTTTATTAAAGGCTTCATTATATAACTGTAGATATTATTGAGCTTTTACTGCCACCTCTGTCTCATAATATTTTCAAATATATGAGACACTCTCATGAATGAGTCTAACAATTCAAAGGATATTTCATGAAAACCCCACATATTACTTTTTTTTAATGAGGAATGTTTGATTTTCAATATATCTGTAAATTTACTTTGCACTGTATTTTTGTGCACTGGATTTCCGTGTGTCTTAGTTTTGCATATTCAACTTTTGTTCTGTCAGTGACAAAATATACTCGGGTTTGAATGCATTTCCGCTTTTTATCCACAAGGGGTCGTCTCACGTCACAAAGTGTGGATTAGGATTTGAGTGGGAAAGTGCAGAGCAGGGAGGAGCAGCCTAAACTATTGGTGATTGATTATCTAATGAATCTCTGTGACAAGACGCAGTTTCAGTGGTTCACCCTGGAGACATCTAACAAATACATCATGACAAATTCTGCAGAGATTCAGTGAGGCGGCCAGTGGAGGTCTTCAAGTTCAAGTGCTGCTGTGGAATTAGCTCTTTTCTTTTCATTTTTTAAAAATGCAGTTATGTGGATTACTATCAGCATGAAAAACCAAATAATCAGTATTCTGATGTTTTGGGTTGAGTTTTTATATGTTTGCTGAATGCTTCACTAACAGAACAAAGACAGATTTTTATTTGACATTTGTTGTGGTTCCTTTTAAATAAAACCAGTTTGATTTGTACATTCGCCTTAGCCTGCTGTTTTTTCTTCTACAAAAGACATTTAGTTTATAATCTTTTTTTTTTTCGAGAAAAAAATGTGATTCTTTTGCCACAGTTTTTTTTTCAACGGTGTTCAGTCTGAAGACAGATAAAATGCCATCCGCTGTGCAGCTATCAGGCTTTCATGTGTCCATTTATTTAGTCTCATTCACCTCCGTTCCATCTTTTGAACACACACACACACACACACTCCCTCATTATCATGTCTGGCCCCTGTCAGGCGGCTCACCACGCAGCCACCAAACGAGAGGAACAAGAATGGACCACTTAAAAGCCTGGAGACCTTTATGCCTTTTAAAAAAAATGCATTCAGCGCAAAAAGGCTCATTTCCACAGCTGGTTGTCTCACAGTTGCTATGTCAGAGTGTTTTCTTTACACCACCACTATGGAGCGTTTCATCTGAAGGCAGAGTCGAGCCCCGGTCCATCTCTGTCTGTCCTCTCTCCTCCCTAAATGAAAAGAGTCTCTCACCAGGGTCATGTCTGGTCTGCTCCCCTGAGACCAAGCCGGCCCAGTCTGTAGGGCATGTCTGGGTCCTGCACACACACACACACATATGCACACACATGCACACACATGCACACACACACCCTGGTTTCTATAGCAACCACAGCCCACCATGGCTGCATGACTTTGGCCCGCTGCAGTCCACAGATCAGACTGAGGGGGCCTGAGGGCCTCCAGCACAGATGCACATAATTAATATGATTATATAGATATGTCAACCTTGTCGCCTCTCAGTTCATTAGGCCGGACGCTCTCACAGGCCTGTCACAGGCTCAGAGAGGAGGAACACGGCTACACTGGTCATGCTAGGTGAGGATGCTGCTTAACTTAAAAAAGCACAAAATGTACGTGTCACCAAACAATAACAGAAACACAACTGGAAATGTTCTTTCATTGTTACGACTCATAAAAAAAAGAAGCTTCTGATATACTCCATCCTTATGCTAACTCTAAAACAGACAAAAATTTAAGTGGGATGTCAGAATTGTTAACTGGTCCTCTCCCAAATTTCTTCACTTTACCAGAAGCTTTGTGATTGTTGATGCCCTCCACTGAAGCATGCCCCAGTGCACATAAGACGACAGCGAAGTGGCCGTCCCTCCCTAAATGAGAGGAGCTCTGTGGCCTCTGATTGGACGTGGAAGTCAAATGATATCGCCAATAAATCATGTCAACTTTCAGACAAAGAGCCCCTCCAGTCTCGCTCTGGTGAAAGGTCACGTTCCTTAACTGTTGTGACACGACTGGCATGTTAAAATCTGAGTGTTTGGATAATGTCATAAAGTTAATAAATTGAGTTTGAATGTTTTTAGGTCATGCTGACAAATGGAGGATTTGGATGATTTCCAATTCCAGTAGAACAGTTCTTCTGGCAAAGTTGAACAACCACAAACAATATTTCTTCCCAGACTCTTGAGGGGCATCGGGTTCATAGTAATTATCAGTGATTAAAGAATGATCTTTTCTGGAGGCTGAGGGGTGTCAGGGATCAGGAGCAGCGGCGAGACACCCCATTGTCATGCATGATGTCTTTTGTCAATTGGAGCACCGATTTTGAAAAGGAAATGTTTCATCGGCAGTATCTCCCACGCTCCACCAGGGAGAGCAGAATTGAGTGGGAACATCAAAATGACACGAGGCTGAAAATAATAAATGTTTTATTGAGCGAAACAAACAAAAACATTCAGGTTACAGCCAAAAGTTTGCACACCATGCATTCGGAAAATCTCAAAAAGCAACATTTGTCGTTTGAACTTCACAGTATGATTTCAGAGCATTCATTTCAAATACGCTATCAAAAAAAAAACACACACTAAAAATCAAAAGTTGCCGCAAACAATACAAAGACATACAGAAATGCAGCATCTGTATCATTTCTAAATAACAAAAGTTATTAGAGGCAATGTATCATAAATAAATAAATACAATGACACAAAACTGATGGAGGTTTACATGTATGTGACTGACTATAAAAACAGCAAAAATACTAAAAGCTGTTGTAACTAATGAATTAAGACACTGCAACCAAAAACTGTTGTCAGTGAGTAGTGTCTGAGAATAAAAGGAAAGCCAGAAATGTGTCTGGAGCGCTAACTTTGTCCATCAACAGAATCTGTTCACTCTAAATACGCATGATCGGGGGGAGACGGGATTTTAAAACCAACTCCAAATCCCTGAGCTCCCAGGCACTTAGGATATCTGAAGGAAACTCGTTAGATAAAAGCAACAACTCTTCAGTTCTTGGCTCACACACAGCCACAACCACAGTTTAGACTCACCTTCAGCTGCGTTTAAATCAACAGAATGGATCTGAGCCCTACCACTTATTAGCAAACAAAACATTACAGCAGAAAAGGATTACGGAAGGAAAAAACATTTAGCACTCTTGAATCGGTTCCTTAAGGGGGACACGGAGTCCCTCACAAAAATAAAACGTCTTATCTACACAGGGGTTAAGCACTAATACTTACCCTGGTACCAATTAAACATCTTATATGCAGCATTTAACAATGTTCTACTGAGAACAATTCAGGTAACACTGGCATAGATACATGTGAAAAGTTGCAGAAAAGTGTTCAGCTGAAGTAGCTGGAAGATGAC
>JBCAUF010000633.1:9371656-9383645 GCA_038406115.1 Haemulon aurolineatum
TGCGTCACGCACTGCAACCGGGTCCTGTTTTATGACCAAGCAGATCCAGAGTCTGGGTGTTTAGTGTGTGTGTGTGTTTGGGGTCAATGTATTTCTGTCTGGATCCTAATCCCAAAGGTGATATTAGTCTGGTAGGGGAGCAACCCATCCCCCCCCCCCTGTGTGTGTGCATGTGTGTGTGTGTTTATGTGGGTGTTTGTGCTGCAGGCGTTGGTTTCAGCCAGGAAGCCCAGACAGGCTCTACCTTGACCTTTGGCCCGGGACTGTCTGCTAGCTCAGGGGTCATGCACACCATTGATACAGACAGCTGATAGACGCACCAACAAACGCACATCCACACACGCACAGCCCCCTGTAGTAAACATTAACAGTTTGGTGTGTCTGGAGGGATGATGACACAAACAGCGTCATCCCAGCTGGCTGCATGCAAAGAGCGCATGTACATGTGATTTAAGCACAGATAGTGATCCCTCATTTAGACGTGTAGTTGCATCCGTCTCCTATAGCTTTTAGATTACACTGGAAAGCCTTCTGTAATGTTTAATTGGAGAAATATAACTGGACTCATTGCAGTATCATTTTCAGTAATCACCCTTTTGTTTTATTTGCTTATGTCTTCACAGATGCAGCCGGTGAGCGATGCCACAGTGGAGATGAAAAGCAGCGATTGAACTTCCACCGTTGGACCGTACCCTAACAAAGCGCACACGCTGTCTGTAGCCAGTCTCTCTGAACATGTTTAGCCTGGGTCACATATGGAAAAACACCACTTCTACACCTGCAAGAGCAGTCAGTTAGACGCACGTCATTAGAGTCTGATTATCAGCGGTCTCGTCTGCGGTCTTTGTGGATGTGGACAGGTAAGTCGGAGCCGCTTCAAAGAGGTAAGTTTAGAGGTTGAATCAATCTAAGAGCTGTCTGAAGTGTAAAATGGAGCTGCTGAGCAATATTTCCCAAAATTAGTTTCATTAGATATGAATTACTATATTTGAGACCAATTTGAGGTCGGAGATTGGATGAGACCCCAAGGGGTCCTTCTTTTCACTCAGTAATTTACATTCAAGTATTTGACTAAAAAATCGCTTGACAAGAGTGTGTGAATTACTTTCCCCTTTTCTGTGGGACGTTATGTACACATACATATTTATACAATCTTTTTCATCGTGTAATGAGCCAATTTATCATGAAGTGTTGAATGAGACTGCCGGATGCCAAAAATGTTGCCCTGATATGATATATACTTTCAATAAAGTTGGATAATTTGTGAAATGAAAATCTGCCTTACTTGTTTTTTTTCCTCTCTTCTCTTTGATTCTTCATTCTCTTCCTGTCAGTAATGTTTTGTTGATATGGCTGAACCTTACAGCTAAAGGATATGTTTGGTGATATTCTATATTTTTCTTACTGTCAACATATATCATGAAAAGACCAAAACCGACAAGTGAATTTAAAACTACAGGTATTCAAAGCTTAATATACAGTATCTTCTCTCTATGCCGCAGACTTCCATCGATGTCAAAAAAACATTAGACACATCATTGAGACACTTCCTTGCACTAGATGACACGTTGCTTTGTTAAAATGAACACAGACAAAGTAGTTTATGGCACACCTACACCATATACTGTCCTAGAGCTATGAATTTTCACGAGATCCAAATATGTGTTCAAACGCGGGTGAAAACTGTCCCAACAAATACAATATTTACTCCTGTGTGAGTGATGTTTACTAAGAACCACAGTGCCCAGCTCCTTTATCAATATCTTTTAGCCTTCTTGAAACTACATATTTGTGACCTGTTTTTAAAGTAGGAGCTTCAGGCTGAGAGCCACAGACAGGGCACAGAAAGTGGGAAAGTATTGAGAGATGGTCTTACAAATTATTGGTTTGGGATTTGTTGACGAGAGCAGAAATACAGAATATTGCCAGCCCCTGATGCATCATGTACGAGCATCACCTAAGACGTGGTACGAGAAGTTATAGGAGCCTGCTCACTTCGATTACTCTGATTATTCCAGCAGTGGCTGAAGGGTTGGAAGGGGAACAGTTAAACCTAGTGGCCTAAATCTGTGGTGTCAATTAGGTGCCTTTGTGTGTGAGCAGCAGGGGTGTTGAAGCGAGTTGCTGAAGCTGAAGGAAACTGTGAACAATGATACACATTCATAACCACACACACACACACACACACACACACACTGGTCCTATGTTTTGTGGGGATCACACCTCCTTTTGTTTTCCCCCAACAGCCAGTAGAGGCAATGCCCCAGTGCCCCCAGTGTGCTCCACTGCTCTGGCTGAAATGGGCTCCCTGCTCCCCTCTGCTCCCCCCGCCGCTACTCTCTCCCAACAACACTGTCCCCTCGCTCGCTCTGGGTTCCCCAGCCCTCGGCCTCCCCCTGACTGGTCCTGACCTGAAATAAGGGCCAGTCGAGCCTCCATGGCCAGGCCAGCATAAAAGGGGAGTGTGTGTGTGTGTGTGTGTGTGTGCACCATGGCCCTGAAAGAAAGTAGGAGATTATCCCATTCTGTGTGTCCAGTCACCAGTGCAGTATTGACCATGGTGGGCCACCCAGGGAGCGTCCAGCCAGCCGTGAGATGGCCTGATATACATGCTTACTGGCCATGCTAGATTCCCCCACTCTCACCAGGGAGAAGGTTGAACCCTACATGCTGGACGCTTTCTAAAGACACTGGAGTCTGAACGCCGAGTGACCCACCCTCCATACACAGATGCTCACACACACACACACACACACATGCAGACACACACACACTCGTAGCCTCTGTACAGTGAAAGACATTGCCATCAGGTCGTTTTCTGTGTCCTGTGAGGCGAGGCGGAGGTCATTGGGAAGGTGGAAAACCTCTTTAATGGTGGGAATGATACCATAACACCTATAGATGGAGTTACGGATCATGTCACATACAGTCTGTATACAGCGTGCAACTCTGACAGCGAGGCCCGCTCACGCCGGATGGTGAATGTGAAGATGAGCGTGGAAAAAATGCAGCTTGTGTTCAAAGATGAAATTACTTTGTTTCACTCCTCATTCATTTATATTTACTCTGTTACAGTTTTTTAATGTTTGAAATGCCCTCACAACACCACTATGAAATTAAAATAGCCCTCTCATTTTTCCCATGTTTTAACTTTCGTGCATGTAGTGATGGTGTCTCTTAGAAAATAGGAAATACAGTAAATAAAACATACTAATTTGAAGTATTTTTCAATCAAACTTTTTGAGCTTTTACCTCACAAACATACAGATACGTAATTACGAATCCAGCCTCTCAGAGTTTATTAAAACTCTTGCCAGTCTGCTCACTACAATGTTTTGCAGCAGCTCCCTGAATTGTAAAAGCAGCCCATTGTTGCCCTGAACAAACCCTCAGGGGTCAACTAATTGTCTTTTAATTGCTCAGCTGTTTGTTTGTGGACGGAGAGTCTCTAACATCCCGGTCCGTTAACAACACAAAGGCCTTTAACAGCAGGACAGAGCTGCATAAAAGCTCACTAGCTGTAAAAACAAATAAGGGAATTTATAGGGAGGTGTGTGCTTCTTTTTTTTTTTCTTTTTACCACATGTAAACTATAATCAAAGGGTTATGGTGTCACAATATAACATTGGAAATAATATAGTGTCATTTATTCTTTCTTAGTTTTGTTTTCCCTTGACAAGCTAAATGTGTTGGAATAAACGGGCTGCAATAAAACAACAGGCTCTTTTAAAATGATCAAATTCGTTATTTTACGTGAACAAAGTTGAAATCATTTATATCATGTGATTTCTGCGATGTGGAGAATAACACACTTTGCCATATTTTGCTGTAAAAAATGTGGGCCTTCAGGTTTTTTTAGCATGCATTTCTTTGTACACACACGCTCTCTGATTGGCTAAATTTGCTCACGAGTCAAATTACATAAACAGCAGAGAGAGATGCACAGAGGAAAAGAGATTTAATTAATTACACGGAAAGAGGAGAAGAAACAAATCATGCGAGCACCCCGAATGATTTAATAAACACGACATAAAATGCCACTGTTGGTTCTGATGAGTAAAAAAACTATTGTGCTCAAATTGCACTCACATTAGCTTTAATAACTAGTCCTAAATTTTTATGGTGGTTTTATGAGAGCGTGTTTGATCATTTTTTTTTATTTCTAGATTTCAAGAAATTATATTTTTATTCCCACATCTGTTGGATATTATTGCATCATTTGAGACATTAACATTACAAATGACATGAAAATTTGTTAAGATACCGTAATGTTCTCCAAAATACAGTTTAATTTTCCAAATTGGGCTCTTTGAATAGTATCTTAATTGTCCATCATAGCACAGAAAGAGCACATTAGTGCGGAGTCCATTCACGGCCCTCAGTGGGTGTTTTATACTGAGATTATAATACACAACTCTGATTAACAAGAGTCCATTACTCCCAACATAATGTAAAGCATCAATTCACATAAAACAGTCCAGTGTTAATTGTATCTATTTATTCTAGTCTTACATTACGGTGATGCTGACTTACTATGAATCCATTACCACAATGATCTTAAATGCATGATCAACAACAAGCACAATAAGCGTGTATATGTGGTTTGTAAAATACAACAGATAGGAAATTTGTTGTTTTTTTCCCCGGTGAAATAAATGAATAAATGTTTTTTTTTGTTGTTGTTTTACTCTGTGTTGATGCATTTCATCCCAAGTGTATGAGTTCAGAGGGTTCAGCTGTGGCTCAGTGATGTGCCATCCCACCATGCACACAGTTCAAAATTAAATTCTTATGTAAGCGTTCTAATTTCAGACCCCAATGACTGTTCTCACATTCACGTGTAATGAAAGGCTGACTTTGGAAGCGTGTTGATGTGGTGCTAGAGTGAAGGGAAGCGAAGACTGAAGGGAAAAAAAATGGCCCTGAAGATTATGGATGAAACATAAAGGTTTACAAAGCGTGCGCATTTTAGATTTGGTTGTTTTTTAGATATGGGGGAATTAAAAATGTAAAAATAGTTCATATTCAAACCAGTCCTCAATAGCTCTGTGTATATATCTAAAGCTGTGTATGTGTGTGTGTGTGTGTGTGTGTGCTGAGGTCATCTCCTTGGTTTCCCTGAACTTGGTGGCCCCCCAGACACCTAATAAAATCTGTAGGCTCAGCCCACAGTGCACACAGAGGAGCAAGTTGAGGGTAAGGGGGTTTTGCCAGAAAGGGGGTTACGGCGCAGAGTCAGGACATGGATGGGTGGGATCAACGGAATGAGAGAGAGGAGGGAGGGGGTGGGAGGGTTGAGACAGGCTGCTTAAAAAAAAAAAAAAAAAAAAAAGTCCGAGAACTTGGAGCCTAGTTTGTCATGCTAACTGCAGTGATGCCATTGAATGTGGACACAGGGAGCAGAAGGTTCACAGGACCCCGGCCATTCTCATGCAAAGTCTGTCAGAGCCTTCTCCTCCGTCCGTCCACCCACCCCCGGCCTTTACTCAGAAGAAATACATACATGTTTATAAATGGGCACATACACACTCACCGGGGCCTGGGTCGGGTGCCCCTTCCTTTATCCATGAAGTCATGTGGAGTAACATGGAAATAAATCCAGCTTGCAAAAACAGAAAATAGTCACTCACAAAATACGATCAGAATAACACGGCTAGTTTCAAGTTTATTTGCGCTTCATTTTAGACAAAACATGTTATATTGTGAATATAAAGCAAGAATTAACATCTGTCACTGAAACTGTAATTTTCAGGTGTTGATTTTGAATTGAAATCCTACATCTCAGCAGTAATCAGACAACAGAGGCTGGTAAAAGGAAGGACAATGAAGTCAGATGCATACACTTACTAAAACATCATGATTACAGCATGCTAGTTATGAGAGAGGAACGCGCCATAGTTCACATTAGCACTCATCTTAACTTCCTGTGACCTTGACACTACCTTGACAGGCAGTGGTGGAAAAATTGACCTCATTTCCGGACTGATTGTGAAAAATAATTTTGCACCACATGTTCCGCACAAACACAAATTCTATTTAAATTTCTATTTTGGCATCCCTATTAAATCAGCCTCACTCCCCTGCCTCTTATTTCTGCTCGCTGCCAGTCTCCACCGCTCACCTCTCGTCTGTTTCACCTGATCCACAGATCGAGGAAGGGGGGCGGAGGGGAGGGGGCTACAACTCATTTAGTGTCGAATCTGTTCAAATGCCAAGTGGTGAAAATGTCAGCTGCCGCGCACACACACACACACACACACACACACACACACATACACCTATACATTTACTCTCTTTAAATGCAAACACTGCATGCAAATGAGCGCGGTACCCCCCTCCAGGCTCGAAACAGTGAGGACAAGCAGTGTGTGTGTGTGTGTGTGTGTGTGTATGTATGTGTAGGTAGTTGGATTTATGTGCTCAGATTTATGCGTACCACAGTCTCACAACCAGGGGTTGAGTCTCCATTTGTGTGTGTGCATGTGTGAAAAGTGTGTGTGTTTGTGCCCCCTCATCTGCACTTGGAGCAGCCGTTTGGAGCCTGCATTTGATTGAGTGAAGGCCAACGCAGCCTGAACACTCCCTCTAATGGAAGAGTGGAGCCCAGCAGCTCAGTAATGCACTGACCCCAGAGCTTTTACAACGCTGCCAGCCGATAAGTGGCAATATGCTGGATCTTATAAAATTAACAAGACTGAGCTATGGGGAGAGGGAGCTCCGAGGTGGTGCGTTGGGAGAGGATGACGTTCCTATAGCACTTGTAAATATCAGCATGCATGCATGGAGGGATTATAGCTGCTCTTGACTGAGTTTTATAGCCACGCCGGCGTGATTAGGGTTATTTTTTCGCTCGTTTCTTGGCTTTTTTAAGGTGAGTTTACGGGGAGACGTTTACAGGCCCGTTTATGTTAGATAAAATGTCTCTCAAGGCGTTTTAATGCCGGTGAATTTATGAAAGATACGGTGGAGCCAGGTGCTCGGGAAGCTAACGCTGGGCTGACCTTCAAAGTGACGGCGACTGGATCCCAGCCAGTATGGCTTTTGCAGGGCACCACGGGGGTGTGAACATGTGTGTGTGTATGCATATGTTTATTACACGGTCCCTCCTTAGCCTCCTGTGGGGTGACGCGCACGGTATAAGCTCAAAGTCAAACAGCACCTATGCCTGGTTATGCACAGGCCTAGGCAGAGCACAACGGCTCTGAAATACATGCAAAAAGATATTACAGCCGCAGCCGCCGTCTCGCCGCATCCAAATCTGATTTAGATGTGAGAAAGGCTTTATTCCTGTGTGCCTCCCAGTGTAACCTCCTCACCTTTCTCACACAGGATCAGGCTGCATTTGTGGGTGCCGGAAAGCTGTATTTGTGTGCATTTTTTGCCCATATACTGTGCATTTATGTGTGTGAGAGTGTGTGTGAGCAGCTATTGTCTGCCTGTGCTCCAGCAGGGGCTTCAAAGTGAATTATTCATGCGAGATTTGAATACATGCAAATGGTTCACTCCCCTCTCCTGGCACAGATCCAGGTTACCTATGGCAACAGCGCCTTCAAGAAGCATCCTTCCACCCCTCCTCCTCCTCCTGCCTCTCTCAGGCACCCACCCTCCGACCATGTTATCCACCCAGTGGTATTGTTTCGATTGTTGCAATACCAGGCTGGGTGGCTGCACACTGTGGGGTGGCAGGATATCCCATAATTCACAGTCAAGGTCATATAGGCAGGGAAGGATGAGAGATGCAGGGATGGAGGGTGGACAGATGGATGGAGGGCAGGATGCCTCCATCCAGCTGCTCGGGCTGAAGTTCAGGAGACGGATACCCAGCAGCTGGTAACGAAAAGGAAACGGTTTCAGTGGCGAATGATGCTATCAGTGATGTGACGGACCGGGCACACACTCACCTACGATTTAGGTTTAGTCACAGCTCATGCGCACTAACCAGTGCAGCAAAACAGGATGGGCACAGAAGAAAATGACTGCCTTTGAATGCAGCATAACGTTACGCAAATATCTTATTCGTTTTAATGTATTTCAAAACAGTATTCAGGATGTCATTAATAAATGAAAAAAATATTTATAATGTTGAAGAGTATTAAGAAATGTATAATCAAAAATAAAGTAATTTTGATTTTAGGATTTGGCTTGATGTATGTATTTTGTTTTGTCTATTTGACGGAAGTACCTCGAATGTATAAATAATAAACTGATGTATGTGTGTGTAGTTAAAAATGTCAATAAATGTAATGCAGAAAAACCTTTTTGTTTTTTTCATGTTTATCTGTAATTGCTATTAATTTTTTTAGGTATTTCTGCTGACTCTGTAACTTGTTTTTTTATCAATTGCAATGCAATATAAACAATACAAATATAAAAGTATTATTCAAAGATGGGACATGGACTATTTTTTCTTTACAAATTTCACTTATAATTCTCTTTTCACTGCATTATTCCATCATTCTGTGTATAAAAAAATAAATGTTAAGAATACAAGACATAAAGTATTTGGTGTTTTAATGTATCACTAACCTTTGCAGTGTTTTGCAGTATGAATTCACTAATTCTATTTTATATATTTTCTGCTTTGTAACATTGCCTCATAATTAGCAGTGATTGCACCATCAAAATAGTAATTTTAGACAGAGTGTTTGAATTAAGAAAAACATAGAGGAGCAAAACAACAGTAAAAGTTGCATCAGGGAGCAGAGGTCAGGTCAAGTTCAGGCCATGAGGTGATCAGAGCCTAACTAACCTCCATAATGGTCCAGGATGCTCTGGGAAGAGCAGCCACTCAATGCTGCCATCTACTGTTAGTGAAACGATAGGTGTTTTCACTCACACATGTGGGTCAGATATGATTAATTAAGATTGATAAAGTATGTATACTATAATTTGTCAGTATTTTATATGGTATATTGCATAACATCATTTATCTGTATTTTAAGAAGTCCAAGTAAGTAAGAAATTTAAAGTCTTTGAATGAAATAGGTATTAAACACAGAAACAACACCATCATTTACAAAGTTGAAATGTGATTACGCTTACACTTTTTCTGAAAATGAAAAAAAGTGATTTTAAAACTGGATATCTTTGTGCAATCAGTAAAAACCAATTATAACTACCATTCCAGTTCAAATGTCCAAATTAAGATGGGTCTTTGAAGTCGCTTGCGTTGCTTATCACATGGCCCCCTCAAGTGGACAAAAGGACTCACTGCTCAGGGTTGTGGACGGACACTTTATTGTACGGTCACTTTAACTGAAAACAACTTTAAAGTCAAGTCTTTGGAAATTCTGTATCTTTGAAATGTACATTAGCAGAGAAAGTGTAATTACTCCTTATTGACATGAAACCCATTACATGAAGTTTAGTGCTTTGGCATAATTGAAGTTTTTGCCTTACAGTCAAATAAAGCAATGACAGAATCTGCACAACAATGTGAGTACAGTATAAAATCTTTATCGTATGCACATAAACCAAAATCTGTTATACATATACATAGATTTATTTCTTATATATTTGATTTGCCTCGAGTTATTAGACCTTTTACTAATACATCACACCTCCTTAGTGCTGGATGGACAGTGAAACTGTGCAGTCCTGCTGACATGATCACCCTCCTACTATACAATCATTCGCTCCATCAAGTTCATCTCAATCCACATTGGCACCATCATAAAAGTGAAAATTAAAATGAAAACATATTGCATAATCACACATTCCTTTCAAATCATAAAACTGCATGATCAAGCAATTTGAAAATAAAAAAAGCAATTTGATTAAAATAAAAATAAGATTTCTCTCCAAATTAAAAGCAATAAAACTCATTAAAAGTACTCTCTGTTGATACAGGATTAAGTTGAAAGAACATTGTGGGTTTAATAAAGTGCAAGCATTATCTTATTAACACAACACAAAGTTCTCCATATCCATCTATCAAAAACAAAACAGTCTTTACGCATCTTTATCCACTTCAGCGACCATGTTGGTACAGCAATTTCAAAACAAACTTTGTGATTGTGCAAACGCCAATTTTAGGCAACCTCTTCTTTGTTTCCTCACACTCTGTGATAGTGCATCCTGACTGTGCATTTACCATATTATTACAGATCTCCTGCCCTCTCACTCGCTCCACTGACATCCTGTCTGAAGGAGTGTGCAGGAGACAAACCTACACTGACCCAGTGCAGAGACTCATTATTGCCATATGACAGAGTCGACCACCTCCCTCAAATCAGTCTCTTCTGTGCTTCTTGTGTCTGTCATTCCCAACTGATTCAGTGGGTGAAGTAGCTCATCTGATGCAATTTGAGCAGAAGGCTGTGCGTGAGGTCAAATGTGGTGAAGCTAATTCCCACAGCGATGGGCCCTTTAACCCAGTTCATGCTCAGGCCTTTGTATAGTCCACGTACGACTCCCTCCTGCGTTACGATCTCACGCATGGTCCCAAGGATTGTGCCGTACGCTGAGCCGGTCACGCCGGCCGTCTGCATGCGCCGACGTACCACGTCCAGAGGGTATGAGGCAGACTGTCCGATCAGGCCTGCGCAGGCACCAAAAGCCAAGCGTTCGTAAGGGTACGGCTGAGATCGCTTTGTTTTTTCTTGAGCGAGAAAAAGAAGACAAAGAAAGGAAGAGATCAACATCTGGACGACACATTTTTTAAACAGCTAAATATCTCGGATGTCATTTTACTGAACTGAATACAGCCATTAAACGAAAACAAAAAGCATCAATGATCAGTACCTGTGTGCAGCTTCTTGAGGGTCTCGTATGTAAAAAATGTGATCCCTGCATATGGGATGACACCCAGGATAGTGGGAGTGAAGCCTCTGTAAAGGGTCTTAACACCTTCCTCTTGGGAAATCCGCACAAAGACGTGCATGATGTTGCTGTACCTGTGGAAAGAGAAAACAAACTGTAAAACATTTACCATTAAGCATGGCATTGTGGTACTGCTCTGCACAGCAATGGTCCACTTTACTGTGATGGCAACAATGGGACTATAGGTTGGTTTGCACAGAGAGAAGGGTCCCTTGCTACAGTGGAAGGTGCTTACATTTCTCTGGCTGTGACTGCCATCCTGGCTCGCACCATGTCCAGAGGGTAGGTCAGCATAGCAGCAGTGGTGCCGGCCAGAGAGCCAGCCAGGAAGCGTGGGAAAGGAGGCAGAGCTCTGAAACAAACAAAACAATAATCTGTCGTAAATAATAATAATAATAATAATGCTAATAATAATACAGTTTCAAAAACATGAATAAGAGTATACAGCCACACAAGAGTCTCTCTTTGGCTGTACTTTAGAACTGTGGTACTTTGAGCTAAATGCTAAAGTTATGACGTTTTCCATGTTCACCATGCTAATTTGGCATGCTTTACGAATTAGAACACAAACTACAACTACGACAACAAGAAGTCATTCAAAGTTATTACAACTCATCCTGCAACCATGAATTTCCAAACAAGTTTCACAACAAAATCTGTCCAATAGCTGTCCAGATATTTTATTAACAAAAAAAAAATCCAATTGTTGTTATAGTCCACACTGCCATAGAGGATCGACTGACCAGCCAACTTTGCCATCCTTACAGCCATAGCGTATTTAAGTTTATATGTAAATAAATATAAAAAAATATCAAAATGATAATACCGAAAGACAAATATTCAACTCACTTTCCCTGGTAGCCGTAGTATCCTCCCAGATGTTTTTTGTACTGTTCGTGTGAGCAGAACTGGATGGCAGCATAGGGCATGACCCTCACCATGGTGGCAGAGTTCCCCCTCCACAGACTGAGGAACCCATCTTTCATGTAAGTGCAGTAGATGAGTCTGAAGGCCTCCTGGAGGTACAGTGAACATGTTGGGTTAGGACCGGAGATAGATGCCCTTTACATTTTCCACATCTAATAAATATCGCGTGATAACCTCAATGTTCATGTTCAACATATAGTTTTTAGGACTGATTATATTTGGAAGAGGCTGTGAAATAATG
>JBCAUF010000633.1:9430690-9444183 GCA_038406115.1 Haemulon aurolineatum
CCACCATATGAAAGGTGTTACTGGTTGTGATTCAGTGAGCAGTCAAGTGTTTCCTCAGTCTGATGCTTGCTCTAGATTTTACACCAAGGGTTCCTTTTGCCACCAAGGACTGCGCGTGAATGTGTGTGTGTGTGTGAATTTGATGGAGCGGGGGTTGCACCCAGGATGACTATGATCACAGCAGCCTGAGCCAATCAGCCAGCGAGCACCATGCCTCCTGATTCTTAATTGGCTGGCTTTCCCGGAGAGCACAGCTGACACACAGAGCCAGCTGGTTTTATGAGAGAATGAGCCGGGGCCACAGTGGGAGAGGGAGGCAGAGATACAGAGAGGCAAGATTCAGATTCTGTCTGTGTGTGCATGTGTGTGTGTATGCGCGTGTGTGTGTGTGTAGCAGCCAGTAATTACCTTCCAGCGTCTGAACCAATCAAGAGCCATAGAGGGAGATACAGAGGGAGGAAGCCCATTTAGATTCTCAGTCTATGCCCAGGCAGAGAGGTAGACAGTGTGTTTATTGAATCAGTCAGAGAGAAGGAACGGAAGTGTTTTCTTTGGAGCGGCACAGCTGATCTGTTCTCGTATTTGCCGAGTCGTGCTGGGTGAAAACAGATGGACAAGATGAACCAAAGCTCAGCTGAGGCAGAGGCTGAAACCATAGAACCACTGCGTTACCTCAGGTAGGCACCTGTTCATCCCCTTCCTGCACCTCCGTTCTGCTCTGTTGCTCTCCTGCTTCTGCTTCCACTTCTGTTCCTTGTTTTCTTTTCCTGCTCTTTTATCCATGCTGTTTGTTTTACGGTCACACCAGTTTCACAGGACTGCTATGATGTCGGCACACAGTGCGAGAGGATCTTCTCGTAGGACTCAGGAGAAGTCTCCACGGGGAGGCTTTGAGTGTACATTCGTCTCGCAGCCTGTTTGAATCAGAGCGAGGTTTTAGAAGGGAAACAGATGGGAGGGAATAATACGAGATATCAATTATTTAAGTGGACTTGCTCACCAAATGCCACATGAATACACTTACTGATGATGACAGTGGTGGTGCCAATGATGATGATGCTTGCGTGAAATGCTTTGGTGTACCCCAAGAAACTCTTATTATTTTCCCCATTGCTATTTTCCCCACTCCACTGAAACCTTAAATTGAATTATAAATAAGAGCTCTTATTGAATTAGGACGCTCATGTTTAATTTGGCATATAAACACCCACACCAAACATCTTGTGATTCTTATATCTTTGTGGATGAATTGGTTTGTTAAGCAATTGGAGGTCAGTGTGGTGCGATTCTGCCCCTGGCCGCCTCTGTAGCACCACTTTTACTCTTGGAGTGACACAGAATTTCAAAGTTGAATTAGAGAAACAAAGACAAAGGTACTTATAATGTACTTGGCTTGTAAGTGCTGATGTTTATACTGACATTTGTTTTGGGAAATACAGGTATGCAGTACACACACACACACACAGTGCATGCACCAATCCTTTTGGGATGCGCATGAAGTAAACACCCTCAAGTCATCATGATCAAACTTGTGACACGAAAAAAAATGCAGCTCACATAAGCATGTGAATATAATACCCCCAAAGCAAAAACTAAAATAAAATGTTCTCATGGAAAACCGAAGAAAACCGCACAGACAACAAAAGACAACCAGAGTAGGGGAAACAAATCTACAGCCAGTTAAATTTTTTGATAAATCCAAAAGACACATATTGCTGTGTTTTAGGCTATAGGTTATGTATGACAAAAACAGAGTAAACCCATTTCATGGAAATGTACAGTATATAACAAAAACAAATAGTTTAGAAATAGTTGGACTTATCGGACCTCTGAAGCCTTTATAAGAGTGTTGCTTTCAAGAAATTACGAGAGAGAGTGATGTTAACAATTTATGCTTTGGCAAAAGGCTTCAGTTGTCTCCATGGTAACCAAATGCTACCTTGCAGTGGCTTGTAAGGCTGCATTATATCATCCTATATTCCTATATGTATATGCTTCTGGCAGCTTGTTTTGTATCCATTTTGGTGCTACTGTGTATCACTCTGCATCTTTAACATCGTCATCCTCTTAGAATAACGGCACAAGTCATTGTTTCAAGTTTTTCAAAAAAACATGAAAAACAGACAGACTGAAGATATTTGGTTCAGTTTTGAATGCTTTTAGAAAAACTTGAAAATATGACTTATGCCATTATTTTAAAAGGGTTGCGACATGGAGGGATGTGATGAAACCACTGAGTTTATTGAAGACACAGAGAGAGAGATTTAAAACAACAGAAGTGCAAATAAAGGAGGTGGTCAATACGTCCATTGAAGCAAACAAGAGAATGAGGGTGAGTATGACTAATTCTAATTACACAGCAAAACTCTCCTGGTGTGCCACTTTTTAATGTCGAGTGACACTCATCAACAAAATCGAGTGCCCTACCATGAAATCAAGCTTAAGACTAGCAGCTTGAGGCTACATTAACTGCTATTAGGATAACCCACCTGAATGTCTGACTGAGCTGTCAGTGCTTGAATTGTATTGTGGATAATGGGAGTGCAGCTTTTGACAAGGAGGAGGCTGCATTAACTAAAAAAAGATGATATCTCTGGTTGTACCGCATCGATTTTGGTATTTCTTCTTACTGTCCATAATGAGTCAATGCTAAATGTAGGGTCCTACTTTACCTGCAGGTCACATTCTGTGTATCTCCCATATTGCCTTTAATTTCTGTGCAGGTTTTGGCCACACTAATGGTGTGAAGCCGTGCACACACACGCTCACACGCACACACACACACAAAAAACAACACAAACACGGACAGTGGTACATATTGTTACAAAGCCTTTTAAAGACAAATAATGGCAGGATTACAATGTGAATGCCTGAACGATTTGTGGCCTCGCTGTCTTTGTCGCTTGTTAATCTACTGTAAATTGAGCGTGTTGTCACTCAGAAGGACAGCGTTGCTTTTCGTTTTACAGCACAGTTCAGATAGGATGGTGTGCTTAATATAGCCCAGACAGATGGTTTAATCCTTTCCTGTCAATAATTTTTCTATATAAATCACTCTGTAAGCCCGAGACTGATTTTACAATATGGGTGTACATATGATGCCTACAGACATCTTCATACAGTGTGGCGCATCTCCTCCGTGATATCGACATTAACACTCAGGCAGTGATTTAACTGCTAGAAACATCTTCTCGTTATTTCCACATCAGGCTGCATGAACCTACATATTAAAGCATCTTTTTTTTTCTCTCGGTAACGTATGTTATTACCCTCTTTGCACTGGCTGCATTTACATTAATCTACGTGTGTGTTGACATCTGAACAGCTGAAGCTGGCAGATTAACTATCACCCGAGAGGCTTTGCCCCAGTCCTCAGACTCTCAGATCCCTGCAGCTTGATTTGGGCTGGCTGGCAGTCAATTAAGGCAGTCAATTAAATCCCCCACATACAACCTCAAGGGGAAGTGATTATACAGCTGCCATCATCATCAGGGTCCATGTATGTGCATGTGTTATTTTAGACTAACCTGTGGTTCATTTGGTCTGAAATGATCGATTTATCCATTGTTGTTGCCAATCAAGTTAATAACTGACAAGCAGCTCTTAGAGCAACCTGTTTAGCAAAAGCTTGGTGAACAAAGAAAAATTCGAGGAGATAATTATTATCTGGAACTGTAAGATGATTTATGAAAAAAACATGCATCCACAGGAGGTGATATTAGCCCTGAGACACCCTAGTGATAAAGCTGTTCAGTGATATAATATAATTATACAGAAATTGTAAGTAATGTTGTCTGCCAGAGGCAAGCAGAAACCTATTAAGCTAATGCATGAAATTCTCAATACGTGACAATCCTGCTGTTTTAGTGTGATAATGTTTGTGACTACAGAAAGATCATTCCATCTCCAGATTGGCTCCAGAATAACAGATTAAACAAACTACACACGCACGCACACATGCACACACGCATGCGCACGCGCACACACACACAAAAGCTATGCATTACCGATTCTTAAAAAACATCAACCCATTGCACATATGGAATAAAGATGAAATTCATCACAGACTTTCACTTTTGCAACAAGTAGAAGAAGCCCCACATTAAAGTGCAGGTACTGCTGAGGTACTGCGGCTGATGAAATGCCCAGGGTGATGGATAACCTGTAAATATTGGCAGTGGTTCTGAGCTGGTGAGTCTTTGGCCTTGGATCTGGTTCCTATTGCTATTCCTATTGCTTCTGGAAGTTGGGATGGGTGGACTAAAGCTGTTTTGCCTCTGTTTCGCAATTTCAGGATTCCTTCTTGTCTACATCACTAGTTGCTTTGTTGTATCTACTTTTTACTGTCAGATAACTGCAAATAACCAGCAGGAGAGAGCTGAAAATAGCTGAGTACAAAAGCCTGACTTTTGTCAGGGCCACTCTGATTTTAGAGTGAAGTATTTGCAGGAGTGACTCAACAAATAGTGCAACACCTGCCAGCTCAATGCTTAGTTTCAAATTTTTTCTTAAACTAAGGCATTTAAATAATTTCTATGACGCTTTTTTGAGTGTAATAACACGCTTTTCTCCCTACGGATATCCCCTGTCCCTCCTTCTCCTCTATCTGCTCTGACAGTGATGAATGTTCTGGCTCTTTGGTCCCCCTCTCCCCTTTTGCACATCACACCTGAGGCCTGGGGCCAGTCGCGTAGAGAAACATTAGACTAGTCTGAGGTACTTTTGAGGTGTCTTTCCATTTGCTGGTCCGCCTACCTGTCTGTCTGAGCTGCTGCCAGCGTGTCAGGCTGTCTGACTTTCTCTGTCTTCATGTCTCTCCTTTCTTGGTAAACACGCATATTGGGCTTATTGTCATTCCTTTGGCTTACCTCCTTCCTCTCAGCTCCCTGTCACCAATTCCTATGCTGGCAGCTCCATTTGCCTGTGTGACAGGTCAGACATTTATTTATAGGCCAAATGTAATGATCAGGGCAGAGGGGTGGCGATGCATACAGGGAGAATGAAGGGGAGAGATGATTTGCTACCAGTGTAGTGCTTGGCCATAATTTTCCTTTTCCATTAAAGCCAGATTAGCTGTAAGAGTTCTCCATTCACCATGTCTGAAAGAGGATCGTGTTGGGGAGAGTGGGTCTGAGGAGAGGCGAGTGGATCTGAGGAGAGGCGAAGCAGGATAAGGATTGGTGGTCTGGCTTCAAGTGAACTACAGGAGCTACAGTATGTCTGATTTTTCTGAGCTTTGCGTCTTAAGTAGCATTGTATAGCTGTCGAGCGTGAGTTAACGGCATTCGAGAAGGAAGCAGGCAGCTTTAAGTGCATTCACACAAAATGATTTAGTTACTGTGAGTACCTTGCATGAGTCTTCAAACATGTGTGTGGCTAAATGCTGAAATAACATGCAAACTACTGCTGATACTAGAGAGAGAATGTCATTATTTTTGTGGGTATTTGAAATTATAATTTGCTAATTATAACTAAACACAAAGTGCCACTGAGTCTGATGGAGATGCAATTAGTTTTGGGTGTGTTTAGTTGCACATTAACACATTTAAAATATTGGACTGGTTAAACTTTGGGCTGATAGTGGCACTAAAACGTTCAATTCAATAGATATTGACATATTTCAGTCTGGCCCAAAGGAGTGCTCTCACCAATCAAACATTGCCAACCCGAGAAACACACTGCTAATGTGTCTATAAAAATGAAATAACTGATTTTATATACAGAGCAACATACAGTATCTACATTAAAAATAACACATAGACGGATGTTCGACACCTTACAGGCTAATGAGAAATAAGAAAATCAAAAGTAAAATGCTAGGACTTCATCTTTGTATTTTTTGGTATTGGTGAACTAATTCTCTGGTGCACTAATTCTCTTTCACCCTAGGCTCTTGTTTTGCATTTGCTTGACCACTCCAAAGCAGAAAACCTTGCTGATTCAGGTTTAAATTAGTCTCCAGGCAGCAGCCTTTGTTAATGAAGAACACAAGAGAACCATCTAAGGAAGGCTGAGCCAAGACTGTGTCCTCCTCATTACGTCTGTATAGTGAATCAATTTCAAAATTTTTAATAAAATGTAATGAAAAAAAGAGAGAACGTGGAGAAATAAAGAAAACAGACAGTCAATATTGACATGAAGAACCACAAAGCACATGAATGAACTTGGATACAATATTTCTGTCTGCAATGCTATCCTTTTCTTGCGGAGGTCTGCTGCTGTTAGTATTGCAGATCAACATCATGAATATGCATGATTAGTTCTGTGAAGCATTTGACCTGCTTTTGTTCATTCGGGCTGTACATTCTATTATCTGACCCCTCAGATTTCTTTTAGTGTTTCCCATAAGGTAAATATATTGGCGTCTTCCAAGGAAAAGATCAATCTGCGCCGAGATGAAGTCTACAAAGTCCTTTTCTGCTAAAACTGAACTTTCGGACGCTATTAGATCCATACGCGATCTACGTGTATGCACATAATGGGAACGACCGGGGCATGTATGATGTTGCCTCTAAATAAGGCATTATCTGCGCGAAAATCGTTATTTTCACCAATACTTTAAGATGAATTGCCAGTACTTAATTCCCCTGTGAGTTCAGCGTTGCCTTGTTGTTGTCATCCACGCACATCCGGGGTTGCTTGTTGTAGAGGCTATATCGTACACGCCCTGGTTGCTCTCATCATATGGATATATGCAGATTGCGAATGGATCGAATAGTTACAACAAAACTTTATGGGTGAGTGAATATTTTATGCTAGAAATAAGGTCCAGGTTGAAAAAACGATACTTATACTTTAAGTTTAATCAGGTGGGAAAATACTTTGTTTCGCTTTACAGGGTAGTTGAGACCCCTCACATTCCAGCTTACAAATTTTGTTGATGATCTACTCATCCCGTCTGGTAATAGATCCACATCTCTAGCCCTGGGGAGAAGTGGGGGTGGGGAAAGAGAGACAGACAAAAAACATTATGAAGAAACAAACAGTAACACAAAATACACAAAACAAAATACATAACACAAAATATGTCAGGAACACCTAACATAGCATGCAACCCCAATAGCTGGCCCCTCCCCAAATTATTTAAGGGATTTCAGTGGATATTACGGGACATGAGAGAGAGAGAAAAACAATATTCACCTCAAGATGACCCAGTTTGTTTTACAATGACAAATTCAGAAAAGAAATTCTCAAAACTGCTCTTGTTGTGGCGCAGGTTTGTTTGAGAGCACAGTGAAAAGGTCAAATACTTAACTGCAGATTGAGATGACAGGGTGAGTTTGGTTTTTTTCTTATCTTCACCCAGGGTCTGGTCTGACAAGCCTTATAAAGTAAGTTGTCCTTTAAACAGCAGTATTTGCACATGGTGTGTGTGTGTGCCTCTCTCTCTCTCTCTGTATGTATATATGAATATATATGTAAGAGAGTGAATGAGAGATGATAGAGAGAAGGGGAGAGGGGGAGACCACCTATGCTCTCTTCTTTGTAGAGGTAATTGCAAGTCATTTATTCTTTGGCAAGACATAATAGGGTCAGAGTATGTCAATTATTTAAGTGCTTTTATGTCACCTGTGCACAACCTTCACATTGGGAAGCCGATGCGTGTGTTTAAGTGTGTTCGTATGGGTACGTACGTATGTGTGTGTGTGTTACTCTAATGGGGAATGAGCATACAAAGACACACACAGCAGGGCACTTTGATGTGAAAGCTGGACTCTAATCAGGTTCTTACCTCCTCCACAGCTTGAAGAAACAGTTTGCTTTACATTGGCCCAGATAATGATGCCAAAACCATGAGCGAGTGTAGGTGGCAGTGCACATCAGTCTCTCCCTTGACTAAGTAGAGAGGCATCATGGTACGTCTTGTCCTTGAAAAATTGACCTTCAAAAATATTCCCTGTTCTCCTCATCCCTCATCCTCATGTACTTCCAACCATTGTCGGTGCCTCTCTACTTCCCTCAACTCTCATTATGAAACACTGGACTCTGTCATCTGGCTGCTGCTACAGTACTACTTCAACTTCTGTGTTCTCACACACACACAAATGGAGGTGGTTACAGCGGAGGGCCGCTCAGGGGAATCCGCACTCCCTCGAGGCATCTTCTGACAGAAACAGGTCTCATGTATTATTCCTCTCCTGACGTGATTAAGCCCAAACTGTAACTGCGACAGTAGGAATTACACACTTGAGTCACAGCGAACGCACAATATTTCACATTGAATAAGTGTGTGTAAGGGCTGCTTGTGAGAGTTCGCGTGTGTTTTTGCATTAATGTGTGTAAGATTGATTTGACAGGACTCAGCTGAGCACCGGTGTCTCCTCAGTGGCAGCTGAATGTACTGGAGCATGGCAAGTGTTGAAGACCTTTAATTTAAATGCCTCCAGCCCTCCTCCTGCTAAATTCTCACCAAATGCACACACCTACATACAGAGTGCTGAAACCTGGGAGGCAGGAAAGCATATCTGGGAAAACATATTTGTTAATGTAAAAATCTATACTGTGGTTTAGGGCTACGACGTGAACACTGATTCTTCAACGATACAACGATACAGCAAACCCGCTGCCCACTGTAGCCTACAACATGTGCTCTGTTTGGTGTGTTAACCCAGCAACAAATGATGCTATTGTGCACAAATGGCATTTTCCCCCACCTGTTTTGTTGAGGGTTCAAAAAAGACATCACGAAAACAACACACGTACAGACACAAATGTGTTTGCTGAAACTCTTGCATGCAGAATTGCGGCCGCGATGTGCGACTGACCTGTTGGACTCCATGTTAAAGGTGATTCAGAGTCGATTTCCAGATGATTTAACCTTTTCCAAGGTAGAAAAGTACTTTCGGTAATTATACAGGCTTTCATTTCACTCAGTGAAACAGATCACCAGGCTGCTATTAGAGGCAGACCATTATTTCATTTGACAGGATCACAGTGTGCCTCAATTAGCCACCGTTAATTAAACTATTGTGCTGCTTAAATGTCATCTTTTTATATATTTGAGTGATAACATATGGTACATATTATTGGTCCGATAGCACCCAGCTTTTGTCTTTGACATTTCATTTATGACATAGGCTGACAGACAGGCAAAAAGATGAACAGGTTTGATCCCAAGAGCTGGTTATACAGTAAGCATCCATTTGAATTTTTCCAGACCGGCTGCGGTTCCATTTTGACCCAGTTACACACAGTTTGGCACTACACTGGAGGATTGTGATGGACATTTCGTGTGGATTCATCTCTGTTTTTACTTTGGTTTTGTTGGTTTGTCTGAACTATTGTCAGCCTGCCTGATTACCCAGCCGCTCGTGTTTCCTGCCATTGATGTTGTTTGCCTCTGAGATCTCAGCAATGAAATTAGTGACGGAAATGCGTCGATGAATAATAGACATGAAGCTCGTAACTAAAAATAAGATCCAGGTTTTAAAAATAAAAGTTTACATTTAAGCAGCCATCTGCCCCTTAAAATTTGTGGCTTGCATTGAAAAGAATATTATTAGAGGTAATATACAGTCATTTCACTTTATATAGTATATACTGAATACTATATGATGACAGTTTCTGATTGAGTGCCCAGAAAGACATCTGCTCAACCAAGCATTTGCAAATGTGTGAGCTTTTACTTACGTGTGGGATGAACGTGTGTGTGCGCTTGTTTTTATGCCTTGATGATATTTTTGCCGGCTTTAATGTGTGCAGACAGGATGCATTGTCATCGTGGGCGAGCGCCTGTTGGATATTTTGTTTACCGAGCTACATTTAGAAAGCTGGCAGACCCCAGAGAGCAAAGAGAAAAGAGAGGGATTACGGCAGCGCGTATGTGCGGATGGTTTAGGCTTTAAAAAGTAGGTATTGTCGCCCTTGCTCCTTTGTTCCCGATACAACAATAAGGGTCAGATTTCAACAGGAACACTTGAGCTTGCTCTGCTGTTATTTCATCACCATCTCCACTACAGGCTCATACAAACTACATCCGCTTTTTGTGTGAAATATTTCAAAAAACCTTTTTATGTCATGTTTTTCCTTTTGTTGTTATTGCTTCCTTTATGTGCATCTGTGTTGTATCTGTTTGTCCTATTGTACCTGTCTAATAAAGATCAAAACAAAAACCCAACCAGACTCGGTAGAGATTTGCTGCAAATAAATAAAAATATCTCAAACAACTGGCAGATTTATTGCGTCCTTCTAGAGAAAATTATATTTGGTGTCATGCCTCTGAAGAAGTCATTAGTGCCCTACATCCAGCGTCAGTCTTCTTTTGCATTATTGATTTTAAAGTGTGGGATGATGTGAAGAATTGATTATGGTAATTGCTCACTGGCTTTGTTCTTAAACCCTTGGCTGAGCTCTGTGCACATGCACCCGTGCGCTTATTTTTGAGCACAAGAAATAATCCATCAAATTTTGTCAGGGGAGCACTGACAGAATCGTCGATCAGAACGACTAATGCAGCCTTACGATTCTTGTATTCTGAGATTCCCTCAGTGGTGTCAGTCAGGCATCTAAAATCATCAAACATTTCCCCAGTGACTATTTCTTTCCTTGAGTCCTTGAAATAGGTCACAAGGAGACTTTATACAGGAGTCATAGTCTCCATCTATCCTGAGCTAATGTTTGCCACCAATTCATCGCCTTGTCAACTGCTTATTGATTTTTTTCTCCCAATCTACCTGCCATTCCAAATTCTGTCATTCCCAGTTGCCCTCAACATGCCCTGTCTGTTCCAGTCACCTGATCCTCATACTCACTCACACACCTGCTCCTCATCCTCCCAACTACCCTTCTGGTATACACTATATACCGGCCTAGGAGACTCTTGACTATCAACCATTATTGTAGCAACACTATTTACCAATGTGAGTGGAGAGTTGTGTTTCTCAATCCATGTGTGTGTGTGAACAGATCTTTAAATGTGCCAAAGAGTCTCTAAACGTGTACAAGAATAAACAAATGTGTATCCAGAATCTGCGTTCTAGATTTTTAGATGTAGATTGAAGGCTATGTGGGTGAGGAGAGAGGAACATCCTTGAAAAGTACAAAAACTTGGAGCAGCAACAGAAAGGTGGAGTGATTACTTGGTCCAACGCACCAAGAGCCTTAACATTTCTCTGGCTCACATGAACCATCAGAGAAGAAGCTAGTTTGGAGGTTTTTCAGTTTTTGACTGTGGATTTTCTCCTTTTCCTGTGTTGTTGTCTGAGTAAACTTTGTTTTTTCCCTATCTACTCAGTCTGCAGGTTGTGCTTTTGGGTCCTAATCACACACAGAGCGTCTGACTTGTATACTTGTACATCTCAGTATCCTCTAGAGTGATATGAAATACAGAGGGGACATAGTGTCAAGAGACCCTGATGTCCTTTTAACCAGCGACTACCTGGGAGATCCCACCAGTGCGCATGGGGGAGGCCCCGGGTCCCCTCCCAGTTGGTCGCGCCTGGAACATCTTCAAAGGTGTGTGTGTGTGTGTGGGGGGACTCTTGAACTACACCACCCCCTCTCAGTGTAATTACAACAGCAGCTTGAGATGATTTAATGTCACCTCTTTCACATCTCCACTGGAGTCTAATTATCTTTATTCAGCAAGGTTCTGATTTTAAATTCTAATAGTCGTTTTAATGCGGCTTAATCCGCTCTGTAACAATAGACGCACTTTTTCTCAGATGGCATTTCCTTCAACAACGAGGCTCTTCAGTTTTAATTTCTAGCCCTTCGGCGGTCTTTCTTCTGAACCCCGTGGGCGACTTGGTGACAGTGGTCAGAGCTATTCTGAGGAATGTGACTACAAAGAGAAGTGTTCTCATGGTGACAGAATGGGAGCGAAGCCCACCAGCAACTCGCCGTATGCCGTCTCCACTGGAAAATCAGCACGGGGAGAAAGATGCAGATAGTTCAAAACAGAGAAAGGAGAGGAGAGAAAAAAACGGTGGGTGAGGAGCAGTGGACTGATAATAAGATCCGGAGGGGGGAGTGATGTCTCAGCACTCACTTTTCTATCAGCTATTACCACTTGTCACTCACATTTTGTGGTTTTGTGCCAGTTGCCATGGAAACTAACCCTGGCTACACCCCAGTGAGGGATGCTGCCTATCTGACTGAGGCATGGACAGGTGATCTGTTTGTTAAACACATTTGCAGGGATGCAGCACTCAAGAGGAATCTCTTGGTTTATTGAACAGATTTTAAACTTGATTAATTAATTTTTATTTGTCTCTCAATATTCTTTTCCATTCTGTTCACCAGTAATATAAATTGTTGTGGTTAATGGTAAATTTTACTTTTTGCAACTGCATTCATAGCCTTGTGTGTTCAAGAGAGGAGCATTGTGTTTGTCATTGCATTTCTTAGTGTGTATAGGCTATGTGTGAGAGAATTTGAGAGCGTGTGCCACTGCTTGCAGCCAGGAAGGTCTCCCCAATTTTCAGTAATTGGGTTCACTGTCTCGCTCTGCTGAGTCCTGATTGTGGTGCTGTTTTGTTTCCCATCGGGGTAACACTGTCGCTGAATTCTGATTATGTAAATGACTCGTCTTTTATATAGCTCGCTGTTGTTGTTTACCTCGTCCTCCTCCTTAAATGATGGATTATATAAAGCGAAATTAAAGTTGGCTTTTAAAAGTCGAGGTAACACTCATACCACAATAACGTACAAATACAATTGTCTTCCTGGTAGTTTTGCTTGTGTGCTGATTATATACAGAACATGAAGACAGAACATCTTCATTAAACAGAAAGTCGTGGCTGCTTATCAGTCAAAGCACCTCCTAAGTGCCCCAAAACACAATTTAAAGCACAAGCACTATAATATATTGTTTCATAGAAGATAGCACTCTTCTATTCACCCTAAATCATAATCTTTGCCTAACAAATGACAATGCCTCTTAGCCCTGGCAACCAATGCAAAGGTCTATTTTTCAGTCTTCGGCTTTTTTTGGTACTCGTAATGAGATGATCAGCGGAGGTGCTGGGGAATTCTTGCTCACTGGATGCTTTGATGGACAGACTCCCCAGTGGCTGGGTTAATGGTGATGCTGAGAGAGGCTTGCGTTGAAAAAGAAAGCAAACCTGGAGAGCCAGGCAGATCAATCAACAGACAATCAACTAAATGTTTACACAGAGAGAGCCAATCAAAGCCCTCGAGAGGGAGGAGCAGAGGGAAAGAAAATGAGACGGGCACAGGCACTGAGAGACGGACAGGAGGTGTGGGTTGGTCTTTCATTTATTTTTGAAGCTGTATACATTGGATTTTCTGAGCTCACACCAATCCATGTCTACATTTTCTTGCACTCACTGCCGAAAATCAAATTCCTGTCTTTGCATTATCTGATAATTGCTATAATTATAACCGGGCAGACAGAGAAGGAGGCACAGTTTTTTGGATTTCCATCAGTGCATTGTGATTAATCAACGTAAAGCTCAAACAGAGTGAGCGTCACCAAAACTGTCAAGACTAGAGATAATTTCTCAAGAGGCTTTTTATGTAACACCCCCAAA
>JBCAUF010000633.1:9444283-9461643 GCA_038406115.1 Haemulon aurolineatum
CAAACAGAGTGAGCGTCACCAAAACTGTCAAGACTAGAGATAATTTCTCAAGAGGCTTTTTATGTAACACCCCCAAAATACCATTACTGTTGAGCTTTATAAGTATAAGGACAAAGGGGTAAGAGCAAAGAGAATGTAACAGAAGAGAAAAAACAGAGGTCACACGCAAATTCCATTCCATGCAAATTTAGAGGAGACTGAAAACTATTTTTCAGAAGAATGGCAAAAAAATGTTGTTCACTGTAATCATTAATGAAAAATTGTAAGAGCCTTCTGTGTATGACCTCTTGACTCAAGTTGATTGCTTGCTTTCTCCACTTCCGTATCTCTTCTCGTGCACTGACATGTTTTACCAGCAGCCAATCAGTGATCTCTCTCACTGCTTTTGCTCAGAGAGCGTGGACCACAATGTATAAGTACTGATATAGCTCACACTCTCTAACGAGCTTTAACAGCTCAAGCCAACGATGCATCCCTGCTGTGAGGCCGACATGACATAAGGCTGTGATTTTGGTAAAATGCAACACTCTTGCACACTAACAAATTAGTCGCAGCGTGGCACTTACCCAAATATTTTGGACCACCCAGGGTGCCACAAGTACACACTGACATGTCCCTCAAAAACAGCTATGATGGAGGCGCACAACAGGATATGCCAGATAAGACAGACGTAATGCTCCAAGCAAACCCGAAAACACTACCATTAGGATATGATGCAAACTCAGAATGACTAGCAGCTGCCAAGGCACTAATCATTCCTCCCATCAGGGAGGCAAAAAGTAATTACTCCTGCTTATTGTACTAATTGTTGTAAAACACACCCTTATTTGAGCCACAGCTACTTTGGCCATGTGAATATCACCTGTCCTGAACTGAGCACAGAACGACGCATCAAGAAATGTTTCTGATATCAAGTTTTGAAAGAAGAGCTTTAACTTTATCCTCTGAGCGTGTCTCCTCTGTAATAGTAATGGTGACATCCTTTGGCTGCAACACACACACACACACACACACACACACACACACACATATATATATACTGTACAAATTCATAATGCATGGATTCCCACCCACTCCCACACCTGCAAACATGTTCTTCCTCATAATGAATTCAAGCTGCTTGTGCACCTGTATCGGTGACTATTTTGGTTACTATAGATGTGGTTTGTTTTTTTTCCTCTTATTCTTCTTCAACTCTTTGCTTTTATATTGAACATTTTCAAGCTGAATCTCTTTGGCTTCTGTTCTGCCTCCTTTTGCCTTTACTTTGTCCAGGGGATTGGCACAAATTTGGCAGAAACTGTGACAATCCAGCTGGGTTCATCTGCTGTTCCAAATGTGGGATGCTTTGATGTTGACTCACTTTTCTGTTTCGATTGGCATGTTTGTGTGAATAAACACCACAAACCCTAAATAAACTAGGCCTATTATCTATTGCCATGCTTGGCCTGTATTGTCATTCAGCTGGCGGATAAAGACAGAATTATCTTCATGCTTTGATGACGATTCATCACAAACTGCCACTTCTCAGTGGCATCCAGATTTCCTTGTGGTCCTGTAGCTTTTATGTGCAACTCCTGTCTGCTTTCTTGAGCCTCCTCACTTTCCTAACTTGCATTTCATGTGGTAGGGAGAAAATGCTGTAATTGTTAAATGAAATTCTGTCGGCTTTATTTCCCTCCACGGCACACTCCAGGTAATGATATTAGCCAGTATTAAGGAGATTTAATAAAGACCATCTATTATGTATAAGAATATTATAAATACTGCTGTTCTTTATATCACTGAATGGTTCAGTGGCTGCATAATTACCTCAGCCATTAGCGACTGTCGGCAGGAGACAAAGGTTTTCTTGATGGGGCTGCTATATTTACCCTATGTACGCCGCTTAATGCAACCTGCAATTAGAGTAAGAAACGATTACTACATTATGAGATGGATCAACAATAATTTAAGTATGACACCAGTAAAAGCGTTGTGATGTTTATTGTGGTGGATCTCCTAATTCACGTCTCTGCAGATGCTTTCATTATGCCATAGTGAATGAATGTTTAGAAAAAAAAAAACAAAAAAAAACAAAACACCAAATGTTGGTTTAATCGGTGCCAGTTGGTTATATTGATGCCGGAGGAGCAAAACTGAGCTGATGAAGGTGTTTGTGTAGGCAGCAGTGGCAGGAGCTTTGTGTGACGGCTCCTCCTCCGCATCACACCTCTGTAGCTCACACATCTGCACCTCCTTCTCCTCCTGCTGCTGTTGCTCTTTCACCCCCTTATCATTTTTAGAAGCAGGTGAGGAAGATTGGCTGCTCGCAGTCTCACATGAGCGCTACGTGCATGTCCCGAGACTGACGCGGACACATCCACACAATTCTCGCGTACTGCACCCTGCCAGGCTCCCCGGGCTGCACAGCTTGTGTGACATTCTGTTCCTAATGTATGGGAAATGCCACATGTGCATACATTACAGCTAAGCCTGTCAGAGTAAAAGCCGCCGGTAGCCTCAGGTTACGGCTGCAAACACGGACCTTTAACAGGCCCGTCTGTCAGTGGGCTGAGGGACGGCGTCAAGGGCGATAGTTTGAACAGCACTTGCAATTCAATATACATTTCTGAAGTCGTGTGAGGAGGCTGTGTGTCAATAACACAACACGATGCTACGGGGGGCCGGTTAATTGCTTGTGTAAAACAGCACTTTACTGCAAGAAGATGTTTAATGTCTGGTTTAGTTTAATTTATAAGGACCCCCATTAACTTCAGCACTGCAGCAGCGTTCTTCCTGGGGCCCACAAACAAACTTTTCATTGTGACAATGCAACCACCACAACTTGAATAAATTGCTTGGTTGACTCACACCAGTCTCATCTTCTCAAGCTGGAGTTCAGTCTCTCCTGCTTTGTCCAGGTTTATCATAACGCTTCACTGCTTTGCTCTCATTAGAGGCAACTCACTGGAGTATTCTCGCCTTCTCCGCCTTATTTTCAACTCTCTCACCATCATCGTTTTTATTCAAACCGTCTCTGAAGAATTGCTTCTTCATCGTCTCTGCCACCGGCCTTGGTCTCTTTGCACCTCGCGCACGTTTCTCCCTCCAGCCACCTGCCACCCAGGCGCCGCAAACACGCCTACGCACGCGCCCACACGCGCGTGCATATGCATGCATGCATACACACATGCCAGCGTAGCTGCGAAAGGTCGGCCGAATGCCAGTTTCGATACGACAGCTCTCTGGTCCCTCTCATGGTTCTCCCTACTGCTGTGCTCATCAATTATACATAGCCTGCACAATGTGTGTGCACGCGTGTGTGTTTGTGTTTACGCATGCAGGTGCTCTTGTGGGTTGCAGTTGTGTCAGAGACAAAACTTCACTTGGTGTTATGGCTTCTGGCTGAACATGACGGTGGGAGATGCTAAGAGATAGTGGCAGTGGAGGTTTGAGGCCGCACTTTCTCATTAATAAGATCCCGGCTGTTTATATGCAGCCTGTGTTCTGTGTCTAATTGCCTTTCAGTTGACCCACCTGCCTTTTACTTCTGAAACAGTCTCCATAGTGAAGGAGAAATTACTCAGGAGAGACGGGATTGGATTGCACATTCACACAAATTGTAGGCACACAAACACACTCGCAGGGTGATTAAATAGGAAGAGAGTGAGCAATTTATGTGAAGAGAATTCAAAGAAAGCCTTTTGAGCAGCGGCAGAAGCATAATTGTGTTTTTTTTTTTTGTGCTCCTCCGGCTTTGCCTGGGCATTTTCCAGTCTTGCCTTTTATTGAGAATGCTACAAAAAATACAGCCACAAAAAGTTCAAGCAGGAGACACTCGCTGAAAAAAATAACTAGTGAAACAGTCCTGTCAAATTTTTATCTTGAGCGTCACCCACGTTGCACCCCTGAACACCAAACAGTTCATCATCCTTACTGGGCACTTTTTTAAAAGGATATTTTTGTCTGCTTCTGCACATGTGTTTAATATAGATGTAGCAGAGGGCCCTCATCTCATGCCCTGTAATGGGGGTTCTGCTCTTTCTTGTACCTTACAGGGGCAACATTTTGAGATATTCCTCAGACGTTATATTGTAGAATAGAACCGAATGAAATACAATCAGCAGTCGCTTGAATGACATAAGACATGCATACCTCTTGTTGGTCCCTCTGTGTGCCCTTTATTTGACAGCTGAATCTGCCCTGCTGCCCCACTGAGGGAGAAACTAGAAGGGGATAAGATGCACAGAGGGAGGGATGCAAGAGTTGCAACAGACATGCCCTGCAGGTTCATAACACCTCAACCTCACTGCTAGCGCTCTATTTTTTGCCTCAGTGGAAAACAGCATGACGTAAACACCTGATTTGGAACCTGTAGTCCTCAACATCAAATGCCAACAACAAATAACTGTTTGGTCATAAGTTAACACCTCACAGCCACGGTCTCAGTTCACTGGGTCACACTCAAAACTGTCTGATTTGCCAACAGAGGTTTTTTGAACCTCTTCTTGTGCAGAAAAAAACTGTCTGGTAAATTATTTGTCTTTGTCTGGTCTCAAATCTGCAACAACTGACTTTTTTGCCACTCAGAGCCAGCAGAACAATGTATATAGCCTACAACATAGATGTGGTAAATTTGCTAGCAAAATAATTTCCTATTCACACATTCAGAATGGAGCAATATTAGCATTCATGTGGAGTCGTGTTTCTGGCCACCAGGCTGAATGTTTTAGTCCAAAATTCACTCCACACCATTTTAGCTCTGTTTTGGTCTCCAAAACTCCTGAGGGAAACATCTGTCTCTTTAGCTGCTAAATGCTCTTCTGTGTTCAGCCAGTTGGTACTGGGCAGTTTTACAGCAGCCTTTTTGCTAACAAACTGTTGCCTTAAAGTCATGACAGTAAAGTTGAGAGCTGTAAAACCAAAACAGTAAACTGAAAGACGCTAAAACTCTTTCTTTCTGAAGATTGATGATAATAATCTATGTGTTCATCTTAACAAACAACTCCTTTTCCATAACAATGGTCGTCTCATCCCTTGTTAATATAAAACACATTGATAATGTAAATTATTTCTGTATCTAAATAATTTGGGCATTATCATTATTATGAAGTTATGCTGACAGTGACGTTTGCTGATTACTTACAGTCACATGGTGGACCCTGAGAGTGACACATAACTCATGTGAGAGCTTCACAACATTATATGGATGACGAAAAGGTTTGAATATCCTCAGATGCAGGAAATATTGCATTACCGGAAAACACAGCCTCTAATTAGTGACTGATCTTGTAATATCTCACCCACAGCTCCTTCTCACAGAATTAAACACAACAGAAATGCAAATCCCACATATGCAATACTAATAAGGGATTCCATTAAAAAACACTGCCAAAATCCTTCAAATGTTCTTCCCCCGAGAAGCGAGGGTTCAGTCCTGATCAGCTGGATATTGAAAGTTAGAATTCATTGACTTGATTGTAGCCCCACAGTAAGTACTGAGCATTTGAATATTTTACAGAATACTTCCTACCTTTATGACTGATCTGCATGTACAGTATACAAATACAAGCATGTATTTGTCTTCTACATGTGTACTCTTTGTCCTTCTCTTGTGTTTTTTATATCCCTTCCTCCACCACATTTTACCTCCTGATATGTTCTCCCCCACACTCTGCCACACTGTGGCCTGTAACTAACCAACCATGACATCTGAAGCCAAATGGGTGTAAAAGCTGTAGACAGAGGCCTCATGGGATTATAGACTGACCTGAAATACAACAAACATCATGTTATTCACCTCGAGCTGGTTTCAGTGGTTTCCTATCAATTCTTGGTCAACATTAGCCACATAATGATAGATCATTGACTCTGATTAAACACTGTCTCATGCTGCCACAGTCAAACATTGTGGTCTTCGTTTACAGCCTGCGAGCAAAGTATTTATTTAGCCACCATGGAGCAATGGAAGCTGCAGGAAGATTGTCCTCTTCGTGGCAGGGTTTTATTAGTCTGACTTGTTCCTTTGTATCATGGTATTGCCCGTGGCGGTGGGTCTAATTACGACGCGTCACCCTCTCCTCTTCTGCTCCCCCTTCGTCTGCTGCCTCTCCACCTCCTCATCTTTCTGTCACTTATTTTCATTATGTTGCCATGATAGTTTAGACCTCTCTCTTACAGCTGCTTTTCTCATTTTTTACTTTTATTACAGTCCCGCAGAACCATAACAGCGTTTTTTTTTTTCTCACCATAATCAATCTGTGCTGTATCACTCTGCATCACTCTCACACCCATTGTTCCACTATTACTGTGAATGCTCTGAGCACCCACTTCCAGTTATGAAAATGCCACTTTTCTGCTAACATTCAAGACTGTCCTCAAGTTGATTATTGGTTGTCTGTTACAACAGCTAGCACTCATGATGATTACTGCACACTGAGGTCTGATTCCTCCACATCACGATGCCAGCTACACAACTCCAGCTGGAAGCATTGCAATGGAGCATTTTCTATGGCGGCATATAGTAGACTTTATTAAAATGGTAATGTACAGTAAACGTGAAAATGAAAAATGTTATTTCACAGTAACATTATATTTTCTCCCATTTGTGAAAATCAATAAATCAATCTACAATTGAATTTTCATATATGTATGACCATATTAATATCAAATTGGAAACAGCATTTGACATTTTGACAAAACTTAACATGCTCCAAAGTAAATGTTATCCAAATGCAATAAGTCCTGAACCTATTGCATTTACATTTACATTTATAAAATGTAAATTGGATTATTTTTCTTTTTTTTTTGTCTCAACAGCACATACATACTGCCTGTGGAAAAGTGAAATGATATTGTGGAATTCCATTTTCATTTTCAAGTTGCGTTATCATTTTAAAGGCCACCGTCTTGTTAACATACTGCACTGGGTGCCTTGCTTGTTCCTTATAAGACATTTGCCCAGATGGTTTGGGCAGGTTACGTGACTGGCTTCTCTTTGCAAAGCGAGCAGTCAGTTCCAACTTGTACTTTTGAATTTTAAGTTAAGACAGCAGGAAAAGCAGACAGGGTTCACTTTCTGGTAGAAATGATTCAAACACAAAACCTTTCACTATCGGGTGAAAAAGTAATGGTATTCCAACTGTGGGGTCAACAGTGGAGCTAGCAGCAGACGACTGTGCAGGAGAGTTGAGAATTAGATTGATTTAGGTTGGTTTGCACGGTGGAAAAAAAAGGGAAGATGGGAAAGACCCCGTTGACACTCCACCTCAGATTGATTGATTGATCACAACCTGACAGGAGAAGTGCAGAAATCCAACTACACCAAACCCCAGCCACATTTAGAGCTGAATGTGGATGCATACAATCATGTTGTTGTTGTTGTAAGGTAAACACCTACTCAATCAACACATCAATTATGGTGCATCAACCGAGGAAAAATCCATATAACTGTGCACCTAAATTACAGTTCAATCAAATGAGCATCAAGCTAACCTGATGAATGCTGGGTCAGCTACTGCATGCAAGTATTATTTTCTTGTAAAGGGGCACAGTGAACTGCTGGTTTCCAGAATGATCTTTGTGGGTGGTCACATTGCTCTGGGAACTGACCATAAGGTGCACACTAGGGATGAAAATGAGGTCAGCTTTTTCTTGTATACACTGAACCCTCATCGGCTGGCTGCAGAGAAACATTAAGGGTTTTTCATACCGAGCAGAAAAGAAAACTCTCATCAGGAGTGGTCACTGGAGACAGATTTTGGTATTTGTTGATGCTGTGTGAATGTAAATCCAGTCAGTCTCCGATATTATATGGATGTAATATAATCACATAATGTGCTGGGACAGACAGCTTCATATACAACCACAGACAGGGCAGATCTCCTAAAGCACAGAGCAACTGATACATTGCCGTTATTAAACTTGAGGTCACTTAGTAACACAGATAGGTCATCGGTCTGTCGTGTCCTGGCCAGAGGCTTTATAAATTGTGTTAGCCATTCTGCTCTGCCTCCGGTACCTGGGGGACAAGACCCAGCGTCAGTGGAAAGGAATCAGATGTGACAACACACGCCTCGTAATTTGTGATGCTGATGGCCGCTGGCCTCAGACCGAGGGAGCGAGCTGGGTTTAAAGCACAGGCAGAGGTTTTAGATGGATATTCTAGATAACTAGGTGAAAAGCTTAAAGACCACTTGGGGGAGGGAAGCGTGGGATGATGTAACCTGCGGGCATTTGGGTGTGCCCTCACTCATGTATGTCTTGTGCATGAAATGTGCTTCGATTTATTTGTGTTTGTGTGTCTGGATGAGTGCTCCTCCATCTTGATGAAAGTCCTTCCGCATTTCCGACCGCGTGACATCTCAAAAATGAGGGATAAGTAGACCTGACTCATGGATTAGCTCATTTTCAGCTCACGACAACACAGGAAATGTAACACGGAAATGAGCTTGCCAACACCTGTGGCTTTAGGTAAATATGATCCATGTTCATCTTTTATGTTTCGACAGGTCTGTGGCTGCTATGTGTGCTGAGGGGGTAAAGTGAGTTATGAGAGCAAAATGCAGGAGCCACTGATTGGGATTATCTAAAGAATGTCTGTCTCGTCGCACCGGAAATGAGGGACATGAGCGGATGGCTAAACTGATTAAGCGTGGTTTGAAAGAATGATGCTGTTGGAGACGGTCGTATGGATGTGACTGTCTCTCTCTCTCTCTCTCTCTCACACACACACACACACACACACACTCACACACGCATGTACACTACATACAGCCAGGCCTAAATTATTGCCCAAGGAGACTTGAAACAAAGTGCATCATGCCATCCTGATTTGATAAGAATTGAGCAGCATGAAGAGGCTCACGCTGGGCAGTTAGAATGGGACCATATGGAGGCACAAGGCCAAGTCCTATCTGCCAGCTGAGGCTGTTTATGGGGCACTCCCATCACTGCGGCACCTGATCCTCCTGCCCATCATCGAATTATGCAGAAGGAAACATAATACATATCTTTATGCCTCCAGCAATCCACAAAGGTGAGGCTGGATGCAGTCAGACAAACACCTCGTAATGAGAGACGCTCGCCCGTGATTCTGCCTGCCTGTGATGTGGTTATGCAAATTATTTCAGGATTGTAGTAATGTCAGCTAGAAAATGAGACACATCTAGTGAGGTGCTTTAAAAACACTCATCATCCAAACTGCACATGATATATACTCAGACAGCCTGGGCAAACGCTCGCATATCCACCTACACACTCGGGACATAATCTCATATACTGCAGGGCACTGGCTTTTCATTTGAGATATGCTTATATAACCTGATTCTTGTTTTGTTATGTTCGAGTTATTGCATTGTTTTTTTGTTTTTGTTTTTTTCAGAGGACAGAAATAGTGCAAGCTCATGTTACTGCACGCGTTTCTTGTCAGAAAATCCTCCTCTGATGTGTCAATCTCTGCGGATATTCCCACTGCTGCCTTTTCAAGTCATTCTCATTCTCATGTAAATCAACAAAGAGAGACTTCTGTCCTCTAAACTTAAAGCAGTTTGGATCAGAGTCTTGTTGCGCTTCTCTGCTGCTCTCCACACCTCGGCGTTTCCCCTTTACATCATCTCTTAGCTGGATGCTGCAGGACCTCCTGGAGTGCGCCTCCAGGAGGTGTGACCGATGATGAAAGGTGTCCTGAGATGACACGTGTTAAATTAGAGGCACACACACACACACACACACACACACACACACACACACACCTGGGAAAAGCCAACTGATAATCTCGCTTTAATGGCAGGGGAGCCTTCCCTGAGCAGGATAGTGCAGGTTATAATGATGTACAGGGCATAAGCATGGTTGTCCATCAGCATGATGCCAAAAGCACTGACCAAACCCTCTCAGCTTGAACACGGCTGAGTGTCCATAACAAGATTATCTTCAGTGCAATGACGAAAGTGAGGCTTAAAATGAGTAATGATAGTAATGGTATATATATAGCAAAATAAAGCTCCAGTTCCTAAAGGCATTCCTCAGGTTAAAAACCTGTGTGTTAAAAAAAAAAAGAAAAAAGAAAAAAGCAAACACAACAGATTAAATCAACCAGGGTGAGTCATCTCCCATGTGCTCTCTCAGTCTCTGTTTTCTTTCTCTCCCTCTCTCGGCGTCTCTCTTGTTGTCACCCCCCCATCTGCCATCGCTCTGGTTCAGTGAAGTGCGAACCTTCATCAGAGCCGCTGTGATATGGAGAGACAGAGGGCGGCGGAATAGGGGGCCGAGAGCGGCGGAGGAAAATAGAGAAGGAAAATGATAAGGCGATATAGGTAAAAATTGGCTATTAAAGGAGGCCGAGTCACACCACAGAGTGTGACGCGCACTCGGGTCAAATGTCTCGGCCCACTTATTCCTTAGATGTTTATCATTAAAGATTATATGAGCCTCAGATTTCTGCGAACAGCACAAGCATATGAATGCAAGTGATTTACAGATAACTGGAGACATACAAAAAACTCATTAAGAAGACAGAAAAAAAAACCCCATATAGCTAATCCACCCACACAGTCCAACCCCTTCACTTTCCGCTTTGCATTTCATGGAAACTTCACACTTATTCATACACCAACAGCCACAATCTGTACTTTTCATGCAGGATTCAAATAAATCATTAAGAGTGTTCATTATGCCTGGTGTGTCTTATATTATATAAGCAGATTCATTACTTGTATGTAAATTGTTTTGAATATGCTTGTGACATATCTGGTGATGACAAATACATGCAGAATTAGTTTTCCCAATGCGGGGCTAGTCGGAAATGAGTTTCTTTCAGCACCGAGATGTCTGTTTCCATAGCTTTCAAATAGAGCACATCACTTACTATATGCAGGGGGATTTATTCCTGAGAGATCTGCTCTACACAACAATAACTAGAACAACAGTTGTAGCAAAAGACACAACCTTTCACTTTGCTGTTGGTTGAATCATCATGATGCTCTATAATTACGACAGCCTGGAACAAAATAGATGTTAACATATTTATGGAAATGCAACAGATTTGTGCTGCAAAGAGGATCTGAGCAGACATAAAAAAAGTAATTTCTTTCACATCAGCATGTTATTTGATGTGGCACTTTATTTGTGGTTAAAAGGCCTGAAGTATCATTAACAAGCGTTGAGAGTGAGACAGAGCGTAAGGTGGACAGATAATGGGAGGGGGCACAGGCAAAGAGGGGGCTGTGGACCTCTAATGCGCACAGTGTTTTTATTCTCGCTGTCCTCTCCAAGGCAGGAATCGGACTAATTATTATCAGCTCTTTAACAAACCAGAGCAGTTCCCCTCACAAACACATGGCCCCTCTAGTGGGGACAGCTTATTTAATTACACAATAGTAAATCTGGAGCAGGTAGCAGCCCGGCTGAACTACCATGTCTTACTGTATGGTGCACAGCAGCTCTTGTCTGGAAGATGGTGAAACATTTTGTAACATCCAACAGCACTGAGATACATTTATAAATATTGCACATATACCATGAACTGTTCATCATTTTAACAGTGAAAAGCATAATGAGACCATAAGACAGTATTAATTCACGAGAATTATGGATTTAAAACATTCAGTGCTTATTAAATCAGTCAAGTCAATGATGACCACACTAATGAAATGTATATTGCAGAAAAAAAAAACAGACTAGCTTTTCTCCCTCACTAAAGTGCTTAGCATGTTGTTAGGGCAATTGAATGTGGGTTTTCTGTGGTTATTCAAAAACTGGCACCCCCTCGAAACACAGGGTTTTGGTCTAATAAATTAATTTGAAAATACTATGTTTAGATGATCTCTAATATGACAAAATTTGCATTTTTCTTCACCAAAACAGACATTATCTGCCTGTTTCGCCATTATCTCGCTTCACGACATAGAACCCCTCCTGGCAAGTATAAAATGGGAGGTTGGAAAGATGTCGACTACGATCTTTCACTTTCAGTTATTTTAATCACAGTCCTTATCTCAGCAGCAGAACACGCTGGAAAGGTGGAAATTAGGCAAACTGAGAGGGAGGGGGTGGGAAATGTAGCTATTTCAGTCTTCCAATGTTGGAAAAATAGAAGCCCTTCTGATTTTCAGTGCAGTATTCATCTCTCATATGATACAAGGATGCTTCACAGCTGCAGCCTATATACAGCGACATGTTCTTTATCATTGGCTGGCATTACAGGATAAATATAGCATGTTTGTGCGCTACTTTCAGTGTAGCTTTTGCACCCATTGGATTGATATATTGCTATGTTTTCATACTGTATTTACCTCTAAACTCTAATAATTTCTTTCAACAAATATGCTGCAGGAACAGCAAGAACATGTTTTGTATGCTTCATTGTTGCACTCTCACCCACACATTATAATTAATTCATGTATTGAAATTTACATTTTAATATTTTCATGTCCCCTCCATTTTTTTTTTTTTTTTTTTTTTCATCTTTGCTGCATACGCTCTGACTAATTGCTACAGCGGCGACCCCATTTCCCCACAGGGACCATTAAAGTTTCATTTTACCTTATCTCGAGAGTAAGGTAAACAGACTCATTAAGCAGGTTATGATCACAGTTGAGCAGCGCTACAATGAAGGTGACACACCGCAGGAGCACATCACACTCAGCATGGGGAAATCAACTGGCTCTCTGGGGAGAGGCTGCTGGCTGCTGCACGGCTGGGGCTACAGGTGCAACAGAAGCTAATACTCATAACACCTTGTTTTTTTTTTGTTTTTTTTTGACTGCAGCTGCACACACGCACACATGAACACCCACACGCCTACACATCTATCTACCTAAAATAAAGGACAGGGTTATACTTGCATACCTGCTTTGCTTTTAGAAGCTTAGGCGCTTACTGTACACATACAGAGGCAAAAATGATTGGTTAGAGATGGAGGTAGAGTATTTTCAGGTAACTGAATGCTTGATTAAGAATAATAATACGCATGGCAGGAGATGATAATTGAAAAGACATCCTGGATGTGGCATGAAGCAGCCATCTGTCTATAGTCCTGTGCGCTGTGTGCTGCTCCCTCGTGGAGGAGCCTCGTGGATAACAGGAGCAGCTGTTGAGAGCTGTACACCCACAATGCTTTGTTCTGTCATGTAACGTCAGGGATCAATAGTAGCTGCCTGTTCAGCAGCAAGTACTGTTAATGTGATGGGGCCGGTTCTCCGCGAACCATCAACAGCACCACAGATTCGGTGCATTGACAACGACCAGACTTCCGTTCTGTGTCTTAAAGGCGACTAATAAAAAGGCCCATCCTCATGGAGAATCAATTCGGCTCAATAAAAACTCTCGAAGAAGCTCCGGTGCTGCCGGGTGCAACCAGCACAGAGCAAACCCTGTGGACCGAGGTGAACTTTCCAAAGATCAACTTGTCACAGTGACTCAGGAAACATCCCTGAGGTGAGCCGTGGGTGACAGCTGCTGCCGCTCCACTGGCACAGGTAAATGCCAGAAACCCCACTTGGATACACTGGCTTGCAGACACACACACACACGCACGTACACTCAGACACACACTGCTGTGTCTTAAAAGAACCTAAAAGGAACACAAGCAGGCTTAGCATTAGTCACACTGTCAGCACAGAGAATAAAGATGAATGATGCTGAATGAATGCATGGGTGCTTTTTTTTTTTTTTTAAAGATACGTCTCTCTCCTTCACTGTAACTGTTCAGCACAAAAGAACAATGATCGAAGAACTGTTTGTGTTCTGCCTGGAAAATGGGTAGAGCTGGGAAAGAATTGTGGCATAATACGACATTGTTACCACATAAAAGACCAAAAAGCTGCTGTTACAGTGACAATGATGAATATTTAAATACTGTGAAAATGTTTCTGTGTGTTATGTGGATGCGCTTTTCACCACTACGCACGTGTTTTCTGGCGCGTATTGTTTGCTTTCTGCAAGATCTTGAGGTGTTTTCTTTCACATGATGTCGCCTGAAAAAAGCACAAATAACGCAGCAAAGAAAAGAGGAAACACACACATGCAAGAAGAGTTCTTGATCTTTTTTGAGGGGCAGTGATTTGAAGCCGAGTGACCCTGTTGAGTCAGTGCCGATTAGAAGCACGACATTGATTTTGCGCATCGACCCCTCTCTCATCCGCTCTTATAGGTGTACAAACGGCGTCGGCACAAATATTGAGCCGCACTTCAGCAACTCTTCTCACACCCCCCCTGAGAGGTTTCAAAGGACAGCAAACAGAAAAATAAATGAACACGGTGTTGTTTCTACCTGAAAGTTGTTGTGTCGTCATCCCCGTTTTCCTATTGTGCTGCAGTACTGAGGAGGACCACTAGGTGTCTGTAGAGTAAAAGGGATGTAGTCGATGTTACACGATTAGATCAGAATGAAGAAGGCAGACTTGTACGATTTTCACTCTCTTCTGTTCATATTCTTAAACACAGGTACTCTTATATATAGACAACAGCTCTGTGGCTGTGGACACGTCACCTGCCCACTACTTTGCTGTCTTAACAATGCATTTGTCACACACTCACACATATACACATGCACACCTCCATGCTAAGAGCAGCAGGCTCCAATAGAGCAGCATTAGTCACACTGTCACCATGCAGACATCAGCCAGTGGGAGCAAAGACGTTCATAACAAACTTAAGATCGCAAATAAAAAAAAAAAACCTAATGCAGGAAACTCATTAATGTCACGTCGTGTTCACAGGCAGTCAGTGTCTGGAATATGTGAGCCATACTGCATACAGGTCATTTCACCACCTACATGTTCTGTTTCAAGTTTCATGACCGAGTTTCCCAGAAGCCGTTCAGGTTTGTTAAAAGTAGACGCTGACCTATAGAAAGTCTTAAAAACCCACTGGAGGCCCACAGCCGGCCTCGCTTGCATAAGCAGACATGTGACACTCACTAAAGCATGTAAGCACACACAGTCTTTAGTGTATTATGGGTCGCTGTGTTGTTCCTACAACTCAATTACGTGTCACTTCTGTGTAAAAACCAAATGTTGGCTTGTAAATGCTGGCTGTCTTGTATCTTGTCCTGCTGTCAGCGCTGTGTTTGCACAGCACATTCAGCCGGAGATGACATTTTGATTCACATCACACACGCTTTAAACTCAGAGCACTTCTGCTGGTGGGCTTAACTATGAATTATGCGTGAAGCCCATTAATGAGGCTCAGGGTATTTCTGGGAGCACACCAAGTGACGGCATGGTTTCTTCCTTGAGCGGCTCCACCTGCAGTTATATCTGAAGATGTTTTTTTATTGATGATGATTTGATTATGATGATGATAAACAAACATGATTCTTCTCTCACTAACCAGATGTTGTTCTGTGTTTAACAGTAAAGGGGAGGCGGCTGCTATTGAGACGGAGCTACTGAGGGACTACAGGTTTGGACAACAGCAGCTGATAGAGATTTGGGGACAAGCATGCGCCATCGCCATCACTAAGGTCTGCACACCCTCTGTTTTCCAGGTGTCCTTTGTTGTCAGTCTCTTTGTCTTTGCTTCCTCTCGTCTTTCGTCTTTCTCGCAATCCCCAGTTTTCTCAATCGAAGCAGAACACAGCACAAGGCGAAGTCTTTGCCCTGTTTATATGCATCCATCCATCCATATCCCTCCAAATTTGTGTGATATCACTGTAAATGAAAACTGGGACAGATAACATCATTCCATCATGTTTTTATTGCAGTTTTTGTTTTTATTGTGAAATGGACCTTTGTTTGAATGTGCCGTTACACTTTTAAGGCTCTTTTCTTTGGGCCATTAAACCGGTGGCACCGAACGCTGAACAGTGGTTGCCATTTACTGGGATGTGTGTGTGTGTGTGTGTGTTGGATGTGCATTGCAGTGTGCGTGCTCAGCAGTGCGCTCTCTAGCTGAACTGTAAAACCCATAATTCCATTTTTATTTTTCATATTTTTTGTGCTGCAGTGAAACAGCAAATACTTAGAAAATGTCACACAAAGCTTTTTTCTTTTCCAATCACTTTCACCAGTGTTGTCGCTGTGAGGATTAAGACAAATTCATTCAAGCCCTCTCTTTGAGAGCTTGCAAGTCCACAAAATGCTTTTGGAAATCAAAGGAAGTCATGCAAATTTTTACAATTACTGCTGCTTACTGCATAAAGCCATCCAACCCAGAACCACTGTTACAAGCTAAAGTCAAATAAAATCAAACTGTGGCCTCAACCAACCCACTCTTGTGCAAATCCGTTTAATAGTCAACGCTGTGTATCACTCAGCAAACCATTTATAAAGGTCACAAATTTCATCCAAGTTTTCTGGAAAAGCCGCCGCACGCTCTGTCACGCTGAGCCTCAGAAACCACCACAAGACTCAGTGAGATCCTGGTGTGACTGTTTGATTGTACAAGAGGGCAAAAAGTCACAGCTGCTGCTACTTACGCGTTCCTAATTTGCATTAACTTCCATACAAAATGTCTGATTGTTATGGGGAGGAAATGTTCTAACTTTCTGTGACATTTACTTCCAAACATTTGAGCGGCTCACCTCAGGGCAGAGCACCTGAGCTCACTCTGTGGCAGTGCTCCTCAGCCACGCTGCTCCAAAACCACAACTCTTCTTCACTGTGATCTGGACTGTGTCAAGCCCAGCGTGTGTACGTGTGTGTGTGTGTGTGTCCGTCCATGGAGGGCTGTTAGGAACACATGTGGTTCCCTTTGACCAGACCACTGGCTTGGTTTAACGCCACACTGGTTTCCTCAGTGGGCTCTTCAACGGGCTGTGATGAATAAGAGTCTGAGCTACACGACACATGAAACCGCACGTTGCTGTCAAATGGAGGGATGAAGAGAAAAAGACGGAGAGAGGCACAGACAAAGGGAGAGAGAGACAGAGGCACAAATGAGTATTTTACAGGAAAACAGTTTCAAAAAACACATACATAACATTGAGAACAGTGGTTTTAGACATCTTTAATATATCCCCTTAGAAAGAGCAAAAAAAAGACATAAGGAAGAGAAAAAGACATGCAGATATATTGAATAAATATATAGGGACAATTTATAGAGATAACTGATGGACAAACATTTTAGAACTACCTGAAATATCACATAATATGATTTCTCAAGAATCGGGATTAAGTACAATCAGCGTTGTTTTTTAATAATGTTTTGGCCACTTAGGGGGCTGTGGAAACAAGTTGTGAACACAGCACTCACATATGATCAACTTTTAAAATTATGTGGTGCTCTACCTGTCTCTACTGTGCACTATCTGCAGTGCCCCGAACAGAAGACAGGCAAAGTTAGCCACAAGCCGGTGAACATGGTGGAGGATTTGGCAACTAGAGAGTCAGATATTTTCCTTTGGAAGTTGGTGGAGACCAAAACCAGAGCTGAAAGAG
>JBCAUF010000633.1:9461743-9483359 GCA_038406115.1 Haemulon aurolineatum
GGTGGAGGATTTGGCAACTAGAGAGTCAGATATTTTCCTTTGGAAGTTGGTGGAGACCAAAACCAGAGCTGAAAGAGACTGAATGTAATATTAAACTTACATTTGACAGGTTGAAAAAGCAACTTTGATGAATAAATGATAATGTCGCGCCATATCTGTTTGCTAATATGTACATCATATCAAATTTATTAGGTGGTAATAAGTTGATGTTGTATTTACAGCTTGTTGCACGGCCCCCAAGTGGCCAAGAAAATTTAAAGGGAATTAATGCAAGTTTAATTATTGCTTAATTGGGACAAAGTTTTTATTACATTCGTGCTTGGAGGTGATTTCATGCTTCTAATTTGCTTGATTTGATAGGAATTCTTATTAACAACCATAAATGTTTTGGTAATACAACTGCATAACGCTATTACATTCTTGGGGGGTGAGAAGCAGAGAGGCTCAACAGCACCAGTTTAAAGAAAGTGAGATGGAAAACGGGGGACATGTAAAAACTGAGGCAGGCATCAGTCAAAAGCAGAGACTCTGTGCTCTCCCCTCAGAGTGTGTGATTAAACCCACCACATCCACTTCCCCTCTATTATCATCAGCCACCGCTGGCCCCGTGCCTAGCCCTCCACCAGCAGCTCCAGCAGCATAGCCTTACTAGACAAACATGGCCAGGACGCTGTGGATGGCTGCTGCCCACAGCCGCCAGCAGCACGCTACTGCTTACATGACATCACTGCTATTTAAGGGAAATTACAGTCGAAGGAGATGCAGACAGTCTGATTTCACTGCTGGCCTACTGCTGCTGGCTTCCAAGTATACCACACAAACACAAGCATGTGCTCAGTCACACACACACACACACATACATACACACACCTACACCTCGGGTTGCCAGAGAGATTATAGGTTTTCTGTAAGTAATCCCTTTACTGTTCCAACAGCAGCAGCCGCAGCCACCAGGTCCAGACTGTGTGTGTGTGTGTGTGTGTGTGTATTTCTGTATCAGTCTGAGGCTTTTCAACACCTGAGCGGAGACAGCAGACGTTTTTGTTACCACACAGCAATAAATTAGTCTGTAGTTTACAGGAGCCCCAGGACTTGAATTTGGTCTTCGAGTGCAAAAAGGCCCTGTTTTCTGCATATGTGAGTGTCTTTGTGTTTTTAGGACCCTGATAATGTTTTCTCAGGCTCAGTGTGTGTTTCAGGTTGATTGGAGGTGAAAGAACATGTGTCTTTAACATTTATTTCAAAGAGGTATTCCCTCAGAGGCCTTATTATAATCAAGACAGCCACATTTTTAGGTGCGTGAGAGAGGAAGAGGGGGTCTGTGCAGTGCCCTGCACAAGACCCTGCACTCTCCTCACCTTTCACGATTTGGCTCGCCTCCCAAAAGTGTTTGTTATCATTAAAAGTTGTTGAAATATTACAAAAGGTTATTTTTAGACCCTATAGATGTATGGAAAAATGTGCTCGAGGCCTGAGCTGTCGTTCAGAGCAGACCAAGATGAAAGGTTCCACAGAGGAAAAGATAAAAAAGAAGCAACCAAGATCACAAACCTGCCGAACACATGCAACAAACCATCTGTCCGCACTTGTCGAAACCTCCTACACATCAAAAATACCATAAATATCTAGGACAGTGGAAAACATTCGAACAGGTTTATTAGGCTAAAACTGAGTCATAAAGCCTGATTTTTCTAAAACAATCCCGTGATGACATGTTGTTTGTTGCCAAGATAGTTTGAACTGTTGGAGAGTTTTATTGAAGCAAATTACTTTATTTTGGAGTGAAACATTTCATAGACTTTAACTTCATATAAGAAAAAAGTGAAGCTATCATCACCACGGGCTAAAAATCCATTTTTGGCAGAGAGAATTAGGTCATACTTATTAATCAATTTGACGGTTACAGTAGCTCAAAACAAACAGGCAAACAAAAGAGCACCTTTGACACCGCCACAGCAGACAGAAACTTATTAGAAATCCTCTCTATTGCCTCCTTTGCTAATTACTTTCACTTATTCAGTGATCCATCGGAGTAAATGAGTAGACATGTGTCATGTGTGAGTCAAGCCTCTGTTCCAAGTGAGATCAAATGAATCCTTCAAAACATATCACAGCGCGGCCTGACTTGATCTGGCCCTGCTCCCTTTATAGCTGCTTACCTTCAGCAGTGTGTGGCTCTAATGGTTCCTCCAGCAGCGTGAAATGGCTCCGGCATTGATATCACTGATCCTCCTGATGGTTTAGAGAAAAGGTTGTTAAACCTTCTGATGTGAGTTTTTGTGCATTTGAAAGGCATTAAGGGAAGCAAGAGACAAATGATGGGGTACAATTTCAAGAAGTGAATGCTAATGTACAGTAGTTCGACTGAAAAAAAATGTATATTATAGTGTTTTATTTCTCTGGAACAAGCTGAAATCATGTTATGAGGCTGTTGTGTAAGCAAGCAGCTTTCTATTTACACACCCAGCAGACATGGAGCAGCATTAGCATTCATTTGGAGGTGTGTTTTTGGCCCCATGATGAATTCATCCAATATCCATTCTCCGTTTCACCTATTTCGGTGTCCACCAACAAACAGGGAGAGAAAAATCCCTGGATTAAGTTTGTGTCATTTAAAATTCTGCAAATACACACAATGGATTTTCAGAGGTGTTTTGCTTAAAATAGATGCCTGCTGCAGCCGGAAACACAGTCCAACAGGCTCAAAAACCAAAGCAATGATGCAAAATAAACTAAAACTACGTCTGTAGATCTGCCAGGAGCTGATGATTCATCAGAAGTGACCCCTTCTCACGATACACAGAGTCCGCGGACCATGTGTAAAATGTCAGTAAATCTACTCCTCTGTTACGTCGGTCTAGATGTAGTAGATGTTTTATTTTATCCCAGTATCACCTGTATGAGTGAGTTCACATTAAGTGACAGCAGTTACTCTTCAAAGGCTGGTTGCGTTAATTATAGTTTGCATTTCCCTCCAGGGAGCACATCAGCACGGAAAGCTTGACATTATGACACACACATATCCACAAAGTGCACCACCGTAAATTAGCTCAGTGAGATGTGTCATTGACATCGGGTTAGACAGTGTGAAACTCACAAAGAGCTTCTGTCTCATTAGATATGAAAATGAAAGTCCTGTTTTACCACCTTCCACTCTTCGTCCTTACTTTCTGTCTCTCTCTTTTCCACTCAATCGCCCCCCGCTCATCTTTCCTCATATAACACTCCCCCCTCCATCCCATTGTGTCTGCGTGATGATTTCTCAGCTGTTATGATGGAGATAACTGCTGCTGTCTCATCTCCTGGATTCATCGCTTGAGTTAATGCACTCTGAGTCTTGTTATATCCAATTATACAACGCGGGGAATTGCCTCTTTCTCCTTATGAACTTTCTCCCGCTCTGAATGCATTAAGTGTAAGTGGACGTAGATGGATTTACGTGCCGTGCCACAATTTTGGCCTCTTTCAAGCTCAGCTCCAGAATTTGGAGGCGCTGGATCAACAATGTTTGGTTTTCATCTTTTGAGTGTAGAAGCAGCACAAAAATCTTAATTTGAAGTTCTGAATCAGGATAATAATAATAATATAAGAATCATTTGAATAATTACTGGGAGCAGTAAAATATTTATTGGAGACCAAAAGTTTTGTCATAAAGAGGCAACAACTTAGAAATTATGGTCTAACTAATTCTGAATTACAAGATAACCACAAAATAATTACAGGGTAGAGTGATAAAAAAACAAAACAAAATGTGTTGCTGGCTTATTACCAGGAGAGAATTACATGTATTTTATGGCCCACCACCTTATATTCATTGGGTTGGCCACAACAACACAATTGTAATTATCATGTATAAAAAAATAGTTACATCATTATTAATTTAGACCCCTATAAATGCAAAAGACTCATTGTGTTGTGCACCATAATTACAAAATGATAATTTGTGTGCTGTGATCTTAAGCATTACTGTGAACTGCAGTCACAGACCACTTATAGGGGTGATAAAACTTAGGACTTGGGCTGTTTATTGGGCTCTAATTGGACAGGATTTCCAGAAGTCTGAGTGAACTGTCTGCCTCAGTTCAAGCTCCCTTTTCAGCTTTATGAAATTATGTTTCGACCTTTACACACTGATGAACAATCCTTCTTGCATAATGTAATAATGCTGACACCAAACGAAAAACCCTTTAAAGCATCAGCTAGCAATCTATAATATGGCAACAAGTTCTGTGCTTTGAAGAGTGTTTGGAAAATGAAGGCAGACACCTTTGGGGCTTCCAGTAACGACCATGACTGAGCGTACACACACTCACACACTCACACAGCACTTCTGTTGAGGTGTTGAAGATGGAAGATTAGCGGCTCAGGTTGACAGTTCCACCGGCGAATACCTGTCTCATTTAAGAAGGTGCAGGCTGATTTACAAGGGAATGTGCGGCCAGTAAACGAGGCAGATGCCAGCGGCGCGCTGCAGCCGGGGCCGAGACGGAAAGTGTGTTACCTATTCGGAAGCATCCCACGGCGAGGACACTGGCATTTTTTCCACTGCTGCCTGGGTTATTTTAATTAGGCCGGACTCTTTTCTCGTGGACGCAAGAGACAATGGAGGTGGTGCCATTTCCACCCCCGTCTGGCATGTCTGGCATGCTGCAGTCAGGCACTCAGAGTATGATGGAGAGGCTGAGGCGCAGATCGGATGACCCGTGCTGAATGAGTCTCAGGGAAAATACCCGTGACTATCTATCTTCCTGTTGCTTTTGTCTCACTATTGTTCTCTATCAATAACCTCTCCTATTTTCTCTTCTGTACATCCCCATGTCTTATGGTTTTCCTTTCCCTCAGTCATCAGCTCCTCTTTCTAATCTGTCTCACTGTCTCTCTCTCCACCAGGCTTACCCTCTCAGCTCTCTAGCAAAGAAGCAGCCAACAGTGCTGGTGATCTGCGGTCCAGATCAAAATGGCTCCATCGGCCTGGTGTGCGCCCGGCACCTGCGCATGTTTGTAAGTAAACCACTGTAAACAACTTTTCAGCACAGTTAATCCCCATTGTATTCAACGACACAACAAATGACTCATCGTAAAACGCGGTCTGGTTCCCACTGAGTCATTTATCACAGTAGAGAAAAAGTGCACAAAGCCTCAACTTGCAACTTGCATCCGGACTAACAGTGGGACCCCCCCTATACAGGCCCTCTGCACTTTACAGAATTTCATTTCGGCTCCCGTAAACGGCTCGGAGCAGTTATCCCATTACCCTCCCTGCAAGGCCACTCAGACAGTCATGATATCATGCTATTGTTACTCTCGTTAAAGCCGTCTGCGTCTTACGCTCGGCAGCCACGATATGATGTCATGACCACGATGTCTGCCTCTCAGGCCACATACCGACTGACATTTAAGGGCTGATTGTTTTTGGAGGCAGCATCCGTCCTCTCCGAGCACATCACAAATCAGAACTTGAGACGTTTCCTTTTTCGACAGCACAGTTGATTTCGGTGCTGTAGTCCTGCACCATCTACAGTATGACTTTATTGGGGCGGAAATATTGGATGTGATGAAATGTGTTTCTGGGATCTTTGGTTTAAGGTGGAATGCATCTATACACTTTACCATATGTGTCTGACATTGTAGATTTACAGTGCATTGATAGTTCTGATTAAAACCATGTTAGATGGCTTCTGCTTAAGCAGCCTGATGGCTCTCAGTGGAGCCTCTCTTTCTTCCCTCGCCTCCCACTTGCTGTTTTTCTCCCTCTAAAGGTCAGAGATGAAGTCAAAGGTCACCTCAGAGGGAAGTATATTTTACCCAGGAATTCCAGAAATGAATAAGGAGCTTCTCCATAAAAACTTAAAACAATTGGGCATCAATTCCCTGTTTTAAATCTGTTTTATCTCCTTTTTTGTCACTTTTATTCTAATGTTTTTACCTTCTTTACCTGTGTATTTGTGAAGCATTTTACAGCGTCTTGAAATGTGCTATATAAATGAAGTTTTATTATTATTATTTTTTGAAAAAGTGACTGCACTCCACAGCAGGCCGACTGGGACCACACTTGTCTGAGTTCGCTCTAACTTGAGAAACTTGAGTACTTTCTTTGGACTGTGAATCGCTCTCTTGGTGTAAGAGTGTGTGTTTTTCATGGTGTGACGTGATCCCTGTCAGCAGGAAGACATGCAAGCATACACATGAGACACACACACACACACACTCAGCCTTCAGCCCCTGATGTGGAGCTGTGAATGTGATTAGACAGAGCATAGAGATGAATGATCAGCTGCAGGCGAACAGGCCAATTCGCTTCTCACGTCACTCCAAGACATCCGTGTTCACAAAAGCAGGTTGTGTCTCAGTCTGTCGTGCATCTTTGATTATTTCCACCGCTAGGTATGGAGGATGGAGGGAGGAGGGGGACAGCTCTGCATATCGGTGGATGCACGTGTTCCCTGATCAAAGCTAATGTTGGATGAGAATAAAAAAACATGTCCTCTGCACATTAGTTCCAGTGTATTGTTCATATTAAGACAAGTGGACATGATGTTATGTTTGGCTCACGACGTTGTTCTCTAATCACTTCATGGAAAGTTTCTGATGTCGCATTAGAAGTGGCATGAAGAAAATGCAAATATTTATTCTTTATTTTGAAACTTTACCACAATATAGTCTTTCCAAGGAGACAGACTGGACTGCACAGTTCAGGTTCAGGTTCGTCTTCAAAGTCTTGCCACATGTCGAAATTCTTCATCAGTTAAAGACTTTATTGAGCCGTCAGTCTTATCGTTTCCATTCTTAATGGGCTGTGTACAGAAAGAAAATACTACAAGACACCATCGCACCCCCAGGGAGAGGAAGTCTAACCCTGCTGTTGTGTGAGCATTAACTGGAAAAAGGCCTCGACTGTAACCTTTGCTTGTCTCTGTCTCACGGCTCATTTCTGTCCATGCTCAGTGACACTGGAAGTCATTTGGAGCTCTTCCATAGTGTCACACAGTTTGATGGTACAACTGCGGATGAGGTCAAGGGCACACCGGGCCACTGGTTAACCCTGAGGGGACACACACACACACACACACACACACACACACACACACATAGCGGATTCTATTTGGCTCGGTTGCACGCTCTATGCTCTGTGGAGATGAGGATGGAGATGACGTCAGGTGATCTGTTGCTGGGGCAGTTTGATTGGTTTAGGATCCCCAAGGAGGCAGCAGCCTGTCTGACCTGATAGATCACTTCCTTTGCCGGGCAGCCTCAGCTCAGCCATGTTTGAAAGAGCTGTTTCTATTTATTTATTTATTCCTTGATGTGATGTCTGTGAAACTGCCTCTTGGTTCGAGCTGCTGAAGATTCAGGAAAGATTCACTGACCAGATGTTATGACACAACATGAATCTGTTGAAAGACAGTCTCTACCCCAATACAATGAGGGTGAACTTTCAAAATTAATCCTGAGGGCGACACAAATGTACTGTATGTAAAATGTTTCATAGCAATACCTGTTAAGGCATTTCACTAGAAAACACAAAGATGAACCTGATGGTGGCCCTAAAAAGAAAAATCAAGCGGTCGCCAGAGTCAATTAATCTTCTTAGGAAAATTTCATGGCAATCTATCCAATGGTTCTTTGAGATATTTCAGTCTGGATTTAAGTGGTGCACCGACAATCAATCCAACAGACCAACATTGCCACCCATACAGCCATGCTGCTAGCATGGCTAAAAATAGCTAAAGCAATTCAATAGACATGTGTCTTTCCAGAATCAATGACTCTGCACAGGACTCGTTGTCAAAAGTTTTCATCTGAACTACTTTCTACCAATATATTCCCAATAAAACCTGTCAACAGTACGTTCTGTGGAATATCAAGAATAATGGCACATTGCCCTGGATAGATCTTACTGTCTTAATCTAATTCTCAACTGCTGTGAACATTGTACAGTAAATAATATTTCTTTTAATGCCACTGTATTGTGATGGATGGATGAATGCATATCTCAAAGCCTGAGTAGCACAAAACATGGCTTGCTACCTTCATGGATAAGAAATACAAAATGTGTATGAACTGGCTCTTCAAAGCCAATTATGTAGACACTTATCAAGTATGTTTTTGAGTTTTTTGTTGTTTTTATTTAACATCAAACATGCACATGCACACACAGACAAACTCACACTGACAGTTGTTACTAGATTTTAAGATTTATCTTCGGAGCTGTGTAAAGGTCACAGATCACAGGTGCTTCCTGCTGAGCATCACAGACCTTTCAGACCACTCGTGTCTGGATTTCTACTCCTCTCAGCTTCCAGTTTATAAGGGAAGTACTCATTCAGGAAGCAGACGGTAGAAAACCACAACCTCTGATCTGTGAACAACAGGATTTTCACTTGCCATGAACCGAGTGTCAAATGTACAGTGATGCATCACACACTCAATCATGTCACTGTGGGCTGAGATCACAGGCTGTGGTGTTGACGTTATGTAACCTGTTTCTCTTCTCCTTTGTGCCCCCCACCTCTTCTCATACAGGAATATGAGCCCACCATCTACCACCCTAAACGCTCATCTCAAAGTCTACACCAGGACTTTACAGTTCAGTGTGAGAAGATGGACATCCCTTTCCTCTCCTATCTACCCACAGAGGTCAGCAACATTTTTACAGATGCACATCTGATGGACACATTAAAAAAATCTTCACTGTTGATCAGTTTGCAACAGAGAAATTTTATTTATTCAAAAGGTTAGTTCAACGTTTTGGAGATGCGCGTTCTTTCTTTCTTGTCAAGAGTTAGATGGGAAGAGTGATACCACTCTCATGTCTGCACAGCAAATATGGAGCTGGAACCAGCAGCCGGTCAGTTTAGCTTGGCACAAAGACTGGAAACGGGAGGAAAAAGCTAGTCTAGTTCTGTCCAAAGGTAACAAAATCCACTAACCAGCAACTTTAAGCTCACTCATTAATGAACTTTAAAGGTGGTGGTATTTTGTTCTTGACTAGCTGTTTCCCTGTGTCTTTATTACTAATCAGCTGCTTTGTGAGAGTGGTATCAATTTTCTCACCTAACCCTCTGCAAGAGAGCAAGCATGTTTCCTAAAATGTCAAATTATTGCTTTAAACCGTGGTACTGAATTAGGCCATTTAAAGTGGTTAACACCTTTTCTTTTGGGACCCTTTTTAATGAGAATGAAATGCCTACTTGAACTCTTTTCATGGCTTTTCAGACATTTGATTCGCTTTCCTGTGCTGTTATTCGTCTCACAACCCCTCCAATTCGTTTCATGAATCACCGGGGAACCGCTGATTTAGGCGCATCGTGTACAGGAAGTTAACCCTTCATTTACTCATGCTGACGTCTTTTCTGTTCAGGTCCAGCTCATAAACGATGCCTACAACCTAGTGATTGATGCCATGCTGGGCCCGGAGGCAGACTGTGCCAACATTAAGGAGCCCTACTCTGGTATTCTGGTCACCCTGAAGCAAATCAAGACCCCCATTGTCAGTGTGGATGTGCCCTCAGGTAAGTGTTCGTAAAAAGTGTAGCTATCAGGCTCAGGAACACAACATGATAAATGGGCCTCCAGGCTGCACCATAGGAGCCTTGGCTCCCAGGCAGGAGTTTTCCAAGTCTGGAGGCGCACGTAGAGGATAAATCTCGTGCTACAGTCAGCTCAGCGTGAGCTCATCATGCCCTGAATATATCACCTGCTGAGTGTGAGCACAACAGGCAGAAAATGATCACCATCATCCTCTCCTTATGTGCCTCTTTTTCTCTCCCTCCTTCTGTCTTCCTCAGGCTGGGATGTAGAAGAACCAAGTCAGGACGGGATTAACCCAGACGTTCTCATCTCTCTTACAGCACCAAAGAAGTGCGCCATGAGTTTCTCAGGGAAGCATTTCTTGGCCGGGCGCTTCCTGCCCTATGACATCCAGAAAAAATACGAGCTTAACCTCCCAGACTACCCTGGCACAGACTGTCTCATAGAATTGTAACACATGGGAAACATAAGAGTCGGTGTGGCTACTCATCATTTTCAAAAACGTACAGTTAATCTATTCTCTTGTTTTGTATTTTATAGGTTGTTAATGTGATTTAATGTTAACATCTCAGTTGTGTAGATCAGGCTATGCCTTAGCCACATGTGCTGTTGAGCTACAATAGGAGGATAATATTTAGAAACTGTGGTCTGAGTCATGTCTTTTTAGGGAATGGCATGAGGAGTTTTTGTGTCAGTCTACTTGTACCAGCTGTAGCATTACACTGTTTTTTGATTACTTTGCAAAAGACAAAACTTTCTTTTTCCACAGTCGGCAAAGAAAGACGAATTTTCTATGACGCCAACCACTGGAATGTTTTGTTTTTTTAAACCTTTTTTTAATGTCCATGTTCTGATGCTTTTTTTTTGTTTTTCTTTATCTTTCTGCCAAGATATGCTGCTGAGAATAATTAGTGTTGGTTGGCAATTTTGAATTTTCTGTTGTGGTTTTGGTCTGTTTGGTCAGCCTGCACTTCTGCATAACTTTTGTTTCAGGTACTTCATTAGCTGTTACAAAAGGCCCAGACAGTTCTCGTTGTCCAATAAAAAAGTTCCTTATAAAGGATGGTTCAGTGTCTTCTCTTCTTTAACTAAAAGCTGAGTATATTTTCTACCAACAATGACTAGTATGACTACAAAATGGCAATAGAGGGGGTAGTGGCAAACCCACCAAGAATTACAGACTAACTGCATTTTCATGGAGTGTTTTAGCCTATTTTGGTTCATTATTTTAGTTTTGAGGTCAACATTAACCTTGTGTCCAGCCACAGCAGGCAGCTATTTTCAATGAAAAAAAGGTTAGATTAACCTCCTGTTTGCTACCAGCTTAGTAATAAACAATACACAGATGAAGTCAGCAACCAACTGGTGAAACCAGTGGAGCCTTTAGCAGCAGAAATACATGATTTTCTTCTCAGGAATAGGTAGAGACCAAAACAGAACTCCAAGGAGAATACTTGACATAAATTCATAAAGTGTATGCAATACTCTAAATGAATGCTAATTTGGCACTTGGTCTGCTGGATGTGGAAACAGGCAACTGTTCAAACACACCTTTATCAGGTGACAATGGTGTTTCTTTAGCCTCTTCCACAGCCCTATTAAAGTAAGTTTAAAGTGGCTCCAATCAGTACTTATACATAATATATTAGGTGATGATGTGAATGGGGTCTCAGTAGGTTAACCTATAGAGAATTATAACCTGAATGTACAGCTCAAGTTGCTCTACCCAGTTTTTTAGAAGTTGTAGCACACTGGTAAGCTGTCTGGCCCACAACTTTACAGTCTAGGTTCACCCTCACTGCTCTCATAGCGTCATTTTCGGGCATCTGTGTATCAGTAAGCTAAGTAACAACCAAACAGCAGATAAACACAGTTAGTGACTAGCTGGTAAACATATTGGAGCGTTTAGCAGCTGAGGACACAAATACTTCCCTCAGGAGTTGATGGAAACCAAAAGCAGAGTTCAAAGAGAGTGAATACTAGCCTTAGATTCATCAGCTGACTGCACACATGATTCAGAATTAATGTTAGTGTTTCTCAGTTTCGTCTGGATGTATAAATATGCAACTGCTTGCTAACACGAGAGCCATGACAGCTTTACTGTATATGGGGACAAAGTTTTGTTTTCAGCCTCTTTCACTGCCCCCATGTGGCCAGAGAACTCGATTAAAGTTGAAGAAACACTTAAGATTACACTACAGAGACATTTGTCACATTCATTGGTAACATGCACACTATCATATATGGCAAAGCTCTGATAAGCAATATTATCTTCTTGTTTTTTTATTTTTCTGTTCAGAGCTATCGTACAAGTCCCCTGGTGCTAGTGGCAGTGTGTCTTGCTTTAACACATTACACCAAGCAAGGTAGCTGCCTTCTAACACATCCTTTGAACATGGCTTTTTCTGTTAAGACTAGAGGCACCAATCACGGGGCCACATAGCAGTGTTACATGCTCATCACTTGCAATTAGTGTTGCGCTCCTTCAATGAACGCACAACGTTGCCTCTGTTTATTGGTTCCCAACTGGATTTGATTTCATAATGAAAGCCATAAACAGGTGTGATTAGGCTATAATCAGCTATGGAGGAAGGTCTCTCATTATTGAGCTCGGGGGTACGGGCTTCACTGTGAATGACTAAGCGAAACTGCAGTGCTGTTTATGGATGAGGTAATGTATTTTTATACAAAGCACAGGAGCTTCTTCTGAATACTAATGCACTAATGCCCAGTGTGTGCACATGTGTGAGTGGGTGTGGAAGTCAGTCAAAAGGAATGTCGACTCTTTTTTTCTTTTCTTTTTTTGCTCGGTGGTATTAAATCTGTCTGAGGGCGAACTGACGAGGGTTGTTCAAAAATGTCTGAGCGCCTACTGGTCCTGTCCTTCATGCCTGTCCAGTCCCTGTCAGGAAACAAAGACTTGTCACCACTCTGTCGTTTGTGCTCTTCATGGGAGCGGTTGAGTAATGAGCTTTGGAGTCGTCGGTGGCCCGTGGAATTGAACAATCATATGTGACAGCGGTACTTGCTGTAATATCCAGCGAGAGATAGTCTTACATGGAGAAGAAATGCAGTCAAAGATCTAGTGGAGTGAGTAACTGAGTGCAGCAGGAAGATTAATCTCATGCTTACATTGTGCAACACACAAAGGCTCAAATTTTAACAATTTAGAGAACCTTTTCTCAGTGCAACTGAATGAGCTCCATTTATTTTCATTGTGATTAAATGGTTGGTCAGAACAGTCATTGTAGGTTTCATATGTAAAAAAGGTCCTCTCAACCACAAGTATAAGTTATCTACAGAACTTTCCATGTTAAAGATTAGACTTTTCAAAATGTTCTAAGCATTTTTATTTCAATGGAGAAAAGTGCATCATAATGGCCATAGTTTACGTCGTTCCTTAATTGCATGCTTCTTGATGGATCCTTGTACACGAAAGGAAAACACACACAAAACAACACAAACATTAACACAAAATACAGTTAAAACATTATGAACTGGTGATCGGACAATTACTTGTCTGATGCCTCTCTAAAACTATTTCAGCATGAGTTTAAAATGATGAACACCTGTCCAAAAAATGAAAGCGATTAAAATTCTTCATACATCAAGTGGTCTGGTTATATGGACATTTATGAATAAGTTTATCATTAGCAGTTTGATTGGTGATGAGATGTTTAATGAGAGAAGAGAAGGAATGAAAGTTCAACATTTATCTTTTTGATTCTCTCTAATCCTTGTGTTTTTTGTGAGTTAATCGATTATTTTGTCTCTTAGTGACTGATGTGTTTTTTTAAATGAAGCCATCTGGGAAGTTTAGGGGGGGGAAATCAGTTTGGCGAAACTGCAAACAACTTAGAGACACCTGATGCGTGACAGAGAGCTGCAACTAGACATGGCTCCTTTGTAAAGGGTCATTGGCTAAACTATTTGGAAACCGATGGTTTAACATTGTGTAATATTTTACACCCCCTCTGAAACGTAGTGGAGTATAAATCAGAGTAACATAAAATGCATGCTCAAGTACAATACAAGTACTACATTGTATTGATACAGAATTAATACAATTAATACAGTGATGACAGTATTATTATACAGTATTTAAGTACTTCCTGCCACTGAAAATGGTGGAAAGTCAAGTGTAACTTAACTGTAACTTTCAAGAGATGCTTTTATTTTGAAAAGAAATTCTCTCAAACCTTGTTGTTTAGCACCTTTTTATATTCAATTCAAGCGAGAGGGATTTGTTAAAGAGTTGAACGTTAGTAACATTTTTTAATTTCCATAAATTTTTTTACAAGCGTTGTTGTTAAATTACAACACTTCGCATGCCGCAAATGAGCCAGAGTACATTGCACCTCATAAGCACGTCTCGTGTCTGCGTTCTGAGGAGTTTTTCCTGAATGGCATGCCATATGACGCCACTTCCACTCTTTGGCAGTGCTTCGCCCCCGCAATCAGCGACTGTTAAAAAGTTACAAAACTGAACCAGAAGTCGAACCAGAGGCAGAGAAGCATCTGGCCATGTCCTGTGTCTGGTGGAGAGAGAGATAAAAAAAAAGAAAAAAAAAAAAAGTGGGACAGACAGCGAAAGATGAGGGGGGCCAGAGAAGGACATGACATTTCACAGACCAGAAGACCCTTTTTTTAAAAAAACCAAAAACACTGAATAAACAGTTGACAAAGCCTGCTGTTATCATGAACGTCAAAAAACAAACAAACAAACCCGCCCCCACCCCCCTCACGGTAATAAAATATAAAAAGAAACAGAAATAAAAGGATCCAAAAGTACTGTGTGTTATTCTGTATTTGCACAGACACACCTGCTCTGTGGATGAGGATAAGTACACTGGGTGCAAAAGTGTAAAACAAATCCCAGAAATATGAAAATATCATTGCAAAGACCTCTAAACTTATGAGCTCTCGTCTGGACGAACAGGAAAACACCTTTTTATTTTCGGCACCCACACCCACCCTCCTTCCCTCTCCCTCCTTCTCCGTGAGCGTCTCTCACTCCCTCCGTCTCTACCCCCACCGTACCCTCACCTTTTTTTGGAAGATGATATGGGGGACCCAGATGTTACATTTCACTGGCCAATGGCGAGCAGAGAGGGGCTGGATTGGTGTGCACTCCCGATGCCCCCGTCTTTTAAAAACGCCGGAGCTCCTGTCTCCAACTCAGCGACCTAACTCACATGAGAAAGAGCAGCGGAGAGGCTCTGCTTGAGCGGCAGCATCACTCACACCTGACAAACTGAAGCGGCTACTCTCAGCTGCGACTGCAAGCTGAGGAATCAACTTTTTTTTTTGCCCCCCCCCTTAAAATTTATGTCTTTAGAGGAGCTGAGAATAGAAAAAACAAAAACAAACAAATCATAAGTAATTGAAGGTGTGGTACCATGTTGGAATTAAACAAGGTGGCACTCCTGCTGTCTTTCCTGGCTTCACTGGCTCTGGGCCAAGGTAAGTGAAGATTGAAATTTCAGCTGTTATTAATGTGTTTTCCCCCCAAAAAATGGATGTCAGAACAACAGGAAATGGCTGTAAATGCAGAGTTTCCAGCATAATTTTGCCAGTGTATGACTACTCACACACATGTGCACCATGACTGACATAGCTGTAGAGTTTCCTATGTTGACGGCATCTCCCTGAGGATGTCGGAGCAGGAGGAGGACTCTGGTGAAATGTCTGGTGGTGAGCTCATATGATAAGGGTGTGTGTGTGTGTATGGCTATGTGTGTGTGTTAATTCATAGACCACCTCAGTAGTTCTTAATCTCTAATGTTAAGTCACCAGCATGTTTCACCACCAGGCTAATCAACAACATGTGGTGATCGAGGAGGAGGTTAAGAGGAGGCGTAGGAGGTCAAATACGGAGCCCCCGTGCCCCCGCGGTCTAGTTTAATCATAGTGAAAACTCTGTTGATGACATTAAAAGTTCTGCTGGCGCACACTTTGTATTCATAATGACAAACTGCAGCACAGGAGCCGCCACTATCAGCGAGCAGAGGGCCTGCTTTTCAGAAAAATGCGAAGCAGCCATAGTGCTCCGCTGACTTTTATGATCTCACAAAGAACCAATCAAACTAACTTTTTTCAGCACCGGTTTCTCAGTTCGTTTCACTGCTTTCAGTGTCAGCCACAGGAGGACCGTCTGAAGCTCTGTCTCCTCCAGATTATGAGTTCTTTCCCTCCAGAATTTTTGCTCTTATCGGCCTTTGAAAGCTCGCCACTCTTCCTGAATGACACCAGTAGCAGCACTTTTTCCAAAGCTGTCACTTTCTGTCCGCCTCACAGCTGCTGCCCATTAAAGGGAGCTGGCAGCTCATAAAAGCAGGCGACTGTAAATACACCTTAATAGTCTCCATATCTTGTTGGACTTGGAGGCCTCGGAGTCATAAATGTCGTGCAGGGGGCTCCGTGCCATTAACTGATGAGTATATCGAAGACGGTTTGGTGATGGGGGGAGGTAAATGCATAAAAAGTCGATTCAGATCGACTCTCGCCGAACTGAACGCTGTGTTACAGCCGCAAGTGAAGGCTGACCCTAAAATGGATTGTAAAATTTTATTTTCTGTGCCACGCTCCTTTAGCAGTACATCCACATGTTGCAGAAAGGTGGTGTGTTTTGTCCTCGTTTCACCCTCAAGCGCCATGCCAGCGGTCCCTAAAGATATAAACCCAGTCACCTTGGAAACAAGAGGCAATAATCACAAACCGAGTGACCCACTTCCCCCACCTGCTGGGGTTTTTGCTCGGCTAAATGAGAGAATGGAATAAAAGGACGGATAAAGAGCACAGGTAAAATGACTTTACCGTCCACTTTTCCCTCCTGTCAGATTAGCAAAGCGTGTCACTCTTTCCTCTTTACTTTCTGATGGTCGTCTCAGCCCCCACCCACCTTGCTGCGTTCAGTCCACTCAAGTAACAACTGTGTCTCCCGTCTGTCCATTTGTCTCCCTCAGGTCTTTCCTCACAAATACTTTCTCCCCTGGCTCCTTCGCCTTTCTCCACCTATTTCTCTCTACCCTGTTCCATCAAATGCCCTCTCCTCGCCTTGTCCTCTGTCACTCTCTCCATACACCTCGGAGCTCACAGATTTACGAGCTGTTTTCCTATTTGAAGGCGGCAGCTGTTGCCGAGTCCCCACTGTAACTCCGTGGGGAGCAGCATGGCATTACCACCTCTTACTGTAGCATAAGTCTTGCTTTCAGATCCAAAGCTTTTACCGTAACCGGCCTTCTTTAACTGCACCAGAGGACCTCCGGACTTCTCTTCTCTTGCGTTGTTGCATAATTGCGAGGCAAGGCTAGATGGTGTGTGTGTGTGTGTGTGTGTGTGTGAGCAGCTGGAGATTCAGACACAGCGGCTAGTTCTCCAGATGTTGACCACTGTCTGCTCCAAACACAGAGCTGTCTGGCCAGCTGACTTTAATGACTGAGACAGGGATTATGGTGGATCAAAGCAAAAGGCGCAAATTCCCATCAATGGCAGCCATCGAGCCACATCACATCTTTCTTTTTCTTTTCGTCCGTGTATTGATGTGTACATGCATATTTGGATGCTCCAAGACGTTATTTATTGCAGGAGTAATCAGCTGCTTTCGATTGAGCCCCTGTCCACCGGTGCAGAGGTTCAAGGAAGGACTCCCAGATATTTTTTAAACGGAAATCCAATGTTGCCAAATTGTGTTTTAATAGTATCAGGGAGAAAATACCTGCAAACACAAAGCCTTTCTTATGCCTTTGTAAATCCTTAAATCATGCGGCTGATTTGCATCATTAGTTAATGTCAGGGGCAAAATTGCAAAACTGATTTTAATGCTCTGCAGATGTTTAGGGAATCGGACTTGGATTTTTGAGAATAACGACATCGGGGCAGCGAGAGAGATAGACGCAGAGAGAAAAAGCAGACTCCTCCGCAACCACACACACCTCAGCTGAGAGGCTGGCCAAACACATAAACAGCTTCCATATGACATGGCAAACAGATCATCACATGCACAGGCCCACACACACACACACACACACTCACATCGCTTAATTCATACGTGAAATAGTTCAAACAGGACGCGACTTAACGGACAAATTCTGAACAACCTCGTTCCCTTAGCAAACTTTGTCCAATGGGTTACATAACGCGGGGAGGGTTGGTGGTGTTTTCACGTTTTCTCTCCCTTATACGGATCTGGAATATTATAAACAGGATCCAGACCTTCTATTTAAGCCCAGTCTTTCTGCCAACATACATCTGGCACAGCCATACCTCCCCCTAATCTGACTGAAACCATTCTGGGTGCAACTTCATAAAGTCCTGCATTTTCCTCCCGCGCCCTCTCTTCGGCAGCTCTCTTATTAGATCCTGGCGAAGGCAGCGAACTCCAACTCAGAAAGCAAAGCGGAAAGAGGCTGCCCTGTGCAAAGGCCCTGGTGATTATTAATAAAGGATTTGCCTTTGTGTAGCCAGGCTGTAAGCACACAAGCTGTATTTCAGAACGAACCACTGTGACGTAAATCGTTAAATCCAAAGATAGTCCTCTAAAATAAGAATTGCAGTTGTCAAGAGAGGGTAAAGATGACAATGACTGCAGTGTGGGATAAAAAAAGTAAGCCACTAGCTATGTCACTGACATAGTTTGGCATTCAGATGCCTGACATGTGGCTATATATGGAAACGAGATGCTAACCGGCCCACAGATGCAGGTCTCCTTTAATATATTGGTGCCATTATAACGTATCTTGTTACTTTTTCCATAGTTTATGAGGGTCATGGTGAGGCTGGCAGAGGTTTATAATAACCATCACATGGCAGAGTTCATGTCAAAGGTGAAAATGCAAGAGAAAAGCGATACATCCTTGTATGCATTCCTCTACGTCGGCTGCGAAGAGCCAAAATCACAGAGATTTGTGCAATCGTGGCACAAAACCAAAACAGAACAAACCAGGAAGTACCTCCCACCCCAAAAAATCTGTTTACGTTCAAGTGACAAAAGCATAGCAGCTGTTATGTCTGGAACAAAGGAGTCTGCAGAGGGAGAAGGTCAATAAGTTCAATAAGTGATCGTCAACCACAGTCCGTTTTCTTAACCATGATGAAGCAGGAACCTAACCTGGACAACAAGCATAGCTTCTTCCTTCCTTCTAAAACTTTTCAAATCACTGCAGAACATGTTTGATGCCATGAGAGAGGCTATGGTTAAGCAGTAGTCGTTTTGACCAAAACCATGATCAGTCACAAAACTTTACAAAGTAATTTCGAGTCAAGCCCTAACCAAACCTTAACCCTAGTGTTGCCACATCATAAAACAGACAGATGATATGCCCAAATATGCCTAGATGTGTCCTTCTAGAGGTGAAAAGTCAGAATTATAAAAGATTATAAGATTTGTGTCAGCAAAGCCCAAATCCAAACCCACCCAGAGCACATGAACACGGACAAACAAAATATACTGTACCAGTGGAGCACTTAAGTTGGATTTTTTTTTAGCACCACAGAGGAAATCATAAGTTCTAACCTTGCTCCCTCTGGCTTAAAAAAACGTGTTACTTGCTTCTTGATGAGGTAAACTCCCTCACATACCAGCCATATGAAGCAGTGCTCCAATAAAATCTCCCGGCTTTTAAAATTCATAAAGTGTTAACATGCCACTCAAGAGCACAATAAGTTCTGTGAGTCTGCTATGGGAACCGGGCCAGTTCATACCTGCCATAACTGAGGTCACTACCCCAACATTTGCCTTTCTACTGCTGAAGCTAATCTGGGTTTCCTCTTTTAACTTTCTAAAACCATTAGTCACCTCATAAAACTCTGCAAATCGCTCACTATTTCGCTTCCATTATCAAACATCTTGAAATGATAATCAGGAGCCAAATTGTTCTGCTGTGAGCTCCCTTTGTTTTGGTGTGAGAAGAATTATGTTACGTAACCAGAGCGGGGAAATTGCTTCGTAATTTCTTGGAAATAAATGGATCCACTTCAGAGCGAGGAGGGTAATTAATTAGCCACAAGTTTGGAAGTCAGTGTTAATTAAGTGAAACATGAAACGGGTTGTTTTTGTGCTTTCACTGTGTACTTTTCTCCTTTGAAAGTTTTTGAAAGTTCTCCGAGTGAACACGCAGATTGAAGACACTTCACATAAAGTCTGTGATTTACTGAGATGTTCTGTCCAGTGGCATAAAAACTGTCCTTTATAATGTAATCAGGACAGACACAGAATTCAGGAGACATAAAGGAGAAGGGTGGAAAAACTTTTCGTTATGATTTACTACACTGAAGCTGTGAGCACAGCCACATCTGCCTGGCAGATCAGTTTGAACGCATTTGCTTCTGTTTATCCAGTGATTCCAGTGTATCAAAGAGACAAAGCCGATATGGAAAGCTATCAATGGTTTTTAAAGCCAAGGGGCATAAAAAAAAACACAACAGCCATGACGCTCAGTGGACTGCCTGCCTGTGTTACCCTAAAACTTATGTAATACATTTCTGGACAGTCGATCTTTGTCCTGTTGAGCTACAGTACAGTCCTTTACTAAATCTATCTTTAAAAAAAAAGAAAAGAAAAGTAGAAAAGAAATGTGCTGGCATGACAATAAAGACTTGAAGTGAGCCATAAAACCAGTGAGGACTGGGATCGATACTGGCCTCTGCGCTGGGAGTCTCTGCTCGTAAACTCAGCAGTGTCTCTCCGAAAGTGCTAAGTGCTTGCACATATTACACTCTCTCGCTCTCCCTCTCTCCTCTTTCTCTCTCTGCGGTTGCATAAGCTACTTTTTGTTTCTGTCATGGACTATGACATTTATTTTTTCCGCGCGGCCCGAGCAAACGTCGGAGATGAAATGTCAAGAAAACAACTGACGTTTTTGAAAACATAAAAAATTATTTCTGCTGGAAAATGAATCACTATGCCTTAAAGCACAAGAAAAAGCATGGCATGGTGCATGTTCAATAAATCAAAGAGCCAAATGAATGCCAGCTTGAATATCTTTCTCTTTCTAATAAGGCAGCATTTGCTTTCATCATATCCTCACATCCTGTTGTATGTGCAAGCACATGTATGAGAAATGATGATGACGTAAGAATTACTTAATGATACGGGCATGCTACATGTGTGCATATTACAATCATATGTCATTAAGATACAAAAAGAAACTGGCAACAAATCACTGCATCAATGTATGTATGTATGTTGCATATGTGTGTTTTTTTGTGCTCTGTGAGAGGTGATGGAGCAAGTTTAGGTAAAGTTTTCTGGCTGGCCGCCGGTTAACAGATGACACCGCATGCACTGATTTGTCACAGCTGGAGCTTGATTAGCGTCCGCAACAGCGGCTGCTCTGTGATGGATCAAGAGGAGAAAGGGAGGACTTGGGGGAGGACAAGCAGAGGGGGGACAATAAGCTTAAGGATGAAAGGGTGTATGACAGGGAGCACGGGGGAGATGACGGATGGAAAGGATGTTACACAGTTTGGATCAAGAGAGGGGTGTTGGAAGAGGGGAAGGAGATGAAAGTGGAGAAATTAGATAAATGAAAGCTTACAAGAGAAGAAAGACGGGACAGAAAATGGACAAAGAAGCTAACAATTTCTTCCAATTTTCTCCCTTTTTAGTAACCCCAAAAGCCTATTCAATGTTTCAGCACATAAACTGGACAGAAGGCCTGTGGCTAAAATGAGCAAAGTGAAAAAATGGAGACAATAAAACGTAAAGGGCAGAGGGAAAGCGTGTAATTAGAAGAGGCTTCATGCCGTTAAAGAAAAGAGCAAAACGTGCTCAGACTGCAACGGCTTCTGTGTGTGCACATGGTTGTGTGTGTATGCATACAGATATTGGAATAAGCTGCTGTAAAACTTAACTCAAAGTATAAGAGAGCTAAATCTGATATTCAACTGAAGTGTGTAAATTGATTGGATTTACTCTATTTTCATTCTCTTTCTCAAGTTTTTGTGCCAGCAAAAACCTAATTTTTAGTAATATTTGAACATTTAAACACCAGCATCACATACAGTGTATTACATCATATTAATCAAAGTTAAACTCTGAAGTCGGGCTTCTGAGGGAATAACTAGAGAAATAAGGGTATAAACT
>JBCAUF010000633.1:9485966-9500383 GCA_038406115.1 Haemulon aurolineatum
GATTTTTGGGTGAACTATCACTTTAATTGAAGACATTGTCGACTATTTCTTAGAGGAGCTATTTTCATAAGTAAGAGTTTCCTGATTCTTATTATCATTCCGCAGAGCCAGTAAAGCTACCAATCACATTCAGGAAATTGACAAAACTACAACATAAACAGTCTGGTCTATTGTAAGACTTTTCATTGTCTGGAGCACTTACTTACTTGGTTGCATGGAGACCAAATAAAAATAGGCCTGTGCAGCTTTTGAAAGAGTATTTCCCTGAACAGTAATTTTTCATAAGCACAGAGACCAATGTGAGAACAAAGCGTAACGTTTGACTGAGTTTTATGAGGTCTCAAAACTCTACGGCACCATTCACAGCAGTCAGAGCTGAGCCTTGAGGATTTGCTCCTTTCTGCTCTCTACAGAAAAGCCATACATTGTGAAGCACCCGGAGGACAAAGTGCGTTACGAGGGAGGACGGGTGCTGTTGTGCTGCAAGGCGACGGGATCACCAGCACCTGACAAATACTACTGGTGAGATGAAACAGCTATGTCGCAGATGCTAAATCACTCTGTGGGGCTATAGGGAACAGTGGAGTCGATTCATATTTCTACATTGGTTCATCACTTCAAGCAACCCCATTTACTTTACACACTGTCTTTTGATCATTTTTAAATATAAGTTATTGATTAGAGCAGCATCAAATAACAAAACTCATTTTTCGACTAAACACTTCAGAAGTGCTGAAAGTTTTATTTTATACCTCTACCAGTATTTTAAACATTTTTCAAAAAAAGTAAATTCCTTATCTCTACAATTTTGTTTCAAGACCTCTACCAGTATTTTAAACATTTTTCAAAAAAAGTAAATTCCTTATCTCTACAATTTTGTTTCAAGGTACCACAATGGGACCCTGCTGGACAGAAAGGTGTACAAGTATGAAGAGGACCTTGTTCTGCGAGACCTGAAGCTGGAACAGTCAGGGCAGTACTACTGCAAAACCAGTAGCCCTGCAGGCAGCATCAAGTCCTCTCCATCCTTCCTCACTGTGATTGGTATGTATGGTCTGGGATCTCTTACTGACAGCAACTACTGCTACTACTACTACTACATAGATGTTTTCAACTTTTCACTCCGTTAAAGATGCATCTATGGGACACATTAATCCACCGGGTTGACAGCAGACACTAGGGCTGTTAAAATGTTAAACGTTGTGAGGAAAAACGAACAAACAAAAAAATCCTGTTTCATTTGATCCAAATGTGTTCTCTTAGTCAAAAAGACACAACAACTCCGTTCTAGTCAGTGGCACAGTGATGTAATGTGAACAGTCATTCATCATCATCAGCCTGGAAAGAAAATAATTTACTATGATGATAGCGAGCGGCACAGAGGGATTATAGCTCAGGATGGCTGCTATCCCAGTGCATTTGACAATGACGTATTTAGTCAAAGTTCTGCACTGGTTCAAGTAAAACTACTGACAAAAAGCAAACAACCGCAGTTCATTTCATTGTATAAACAGCAGCTGCCTCAGAGATTGAATACACACTTTAAGAGGAATGTCAGCGCTAAGCTCCAACCAAGTCATCCATGAGCCATGTCCATGCATTAAGAGGATTCAAACAAAACCACAGAGTCTTACAACTGCGGCAGAGAGAACAGACTGTCTGTCATTGGAAAAAAAACATAACACACAAAGAAAATAGGAAAATAAAAATATCAGGGCTCACACAATCTGGCTGTGCTTGGAGCAGTAAGTTTTTATTATGTTTACATTGGGTGAAGCTACTGCTTTTGAAACTGGCATTCCTTACAGTGCAAGATAGCTCTGGTCACTGTAAAACCTCAAACCCAATTTCTCCAGAACACCCAGTGTTGAAGTGAAATCCAAGATTGTCAATAAATCCTGTTTCTTTTCTCTCTTGGAGTCAGACAAGTATGCGCTCCCACATCCGCATGGGAGAACTACATGTTGCTTATATCCTTCAGGTGCTTATTAGCAAAGACACAGATTAACTAACACGGATTTTCATGGAAGAGTGCTAAAACAATCTATCCCAGGCTACAGATGAGTCCCTGCACTCCAAAAGTAATTATGCAGCAGACACTGTATGTGCATGGGACACACCTACAACACAGAGCAAGATGAAAAAACAGTCTTACTGCTTCAACTCAGCACAGTTTATTCTCACACTGACATTATGCAGGAGTGAAGTTCAATTTAATCTCCCATTAAATGTGTTTATCACAGCCTATACAGGTGAGTAGAGGTTACATAATTCATTATCAAGGGAAACTCAAAGGCCTGTTGATAAAGCCATCAGGGGCACAGAAATGATATTGCATTCGCATCACACTGATCCATGTGTCTGCAATTACTGACTTGCTTGGGAGATGGGGAGCTTAACAAGGATACTTGACTATAAACTCAACCATGATATCATGCACATTAATTATTTTGCCAATGTCTGGGTGAACAATAATTCTTTCTTTCCAACTGCCATCTGGATGGTTGATAAATAAATGTTCTATTCAACTTCATGTCTAATTACCATTTCATGCACATTTCACCATCCAACTTGGCCACTCGCAGGTACTTTCAGGCCATGCAGACATTGTGTGTAAGTGCATAAATACATTCTGTGCGTGTGTGTGTGTGTGTGTGCATCCATGTGTGTAAAAAAATTATTCAACTTGCCAAGTGCCAATTTATTCAGTGTACTCTTGTCCTTTTCCACTCATGCATCGATATACAGTTACCCAGTGCCCGGCTGGCTAGAATATAGAGTAATCATCTTAAAGAGAGACATTCAGCAACCACAATTGCAACACTGCAGCCTGTGTTCACTGAAAACCAAACCACTGTCAAAATAACACCTCACAGCAATCATTTGTTTTATGGACATCAGATGACTACTTTATCTTTTATATGTGTCATGTTTAACTTAATGCAATTTATGATCTGATTCACAGCAAAAGGAAAACCAGCATGCAATTCCACCCCCGAGGCTCACCTCATCAGACTGCCGATGGACTGTGTTCAACCTGGGACTAACTCCAAGTACTACAACGCTGGTCGCTGCCCTCACAACAAATGTGCTGGCTCCCTGGACTTTGATATGCGCTGCAGAGATGGCGCTGCATTCTGCTGTGGGGTCCAAAATATGGAAAGTCGAATAATTGACTGTGGGAGCTACAGCCTCCCTATCCGGGCTGTGACAAAGTGCAGTTGCCAGAAGTGTGTGCAGCCAACTGTGCTGGTCCGTGGTAGAGTAGTCACAGCTGACAATGATGAGCCTCTGCGTTTTGGGCACATCTATATCGGAAAAGAGAGAGTAGGCACCACTGGATACCAAGGAAGTTTCACATTACAAATCACTCCTGATACACAGAGATTAGTGGTCAATTTTGTCGACCCCACTCAGAAGTTTCTCGACACTCCAAAGGTGTTCATCTTTGATAAGAAAGGAGGGTCCATCTACCATGATGTGAAGGTGATGAGAAAGCAGACACCAATTGATATCAATGCAGGAGAGACCAACGCTATTAACCTAGGGGAAATTAAAGGGGAAGACCCCATTGGTCAGTTGGTTATTCCACCCAATTCCTTCCACAAGGACAATGGAGAAATCTATGAGGGAACTGTGAAAGCCAGTGTCACATTCATTGATCCAAGAAATATCACCACGGCTGCTGCGGCACCTGGCGATCTCAACTTTGTGGATGATGAGGGTGACATGCTCCCTTTGAGGACCTATGGCATGTTCTCTGTGGACTTCAGAGATGAGACCAACAAGGAGGTACTTGGAGCTGGAGCTGTTCAAGTCCTCCTCGACACACAGCACGTCAAAATGCAAGAGCACATTCCCAAAATGAAGCTGTGGTCTTTGAACCCGGACACAGGAGTTTGGGAAGAGGAGAGCAACTTCTCCTACACAACAACAACTGGTGGTCATGGGCGGAACAAACGAGAGGAGCGCACTTTCCTCATAGGCAACATGGAGATCAGAGAGCGTAGGCTCTTCAATTTAGACGTGCCTGAAAATAGACGCTGCTACGTCAAAGTCCGTGCCTACATGAGTGACAAGTTCCTGCCTAGCGAACAGCTGGAGGGTGTTGTGATCAGCTTGATAAACCTGGAACCCAAACCTGGTTATTCCTCTAATCCAAGGGCATGGGGGCGCTTTGACAGCGTCATAACCGGACACAATGGGGCCTGTTTACCTGCTTTTTGTGATGCCCAGAGGCCTGATGCTTACACAGCTTACGTCACAGCAATGATGGGTGGGGAAGAACTGGAGGCAGCTCCCTCCTCCCCTAAGATGAATCCAAACATCATTGGAGTGTCTCAGCCATACTTGGATAAAATAGACTACCAGCGCTCAGACCACGACGATCCAGCTCTGAAGAAAACAGCGTTCAGGATCAACTTGGCAAAGCCTAATCAAAATAATCTTGATGAGACCAATGGGCCAATATATCCATACCAGAATTTAATAGCTTGTGAAAATGCCCCTGTTGATGCAAATCATTTCAGATTTTTCAGAGTGGAAAAGGATAAGTATGAATACAACGTTGTTCCCTTTGAGGAGAATGATTTGACAACCTGGACAGGAGACTACCTCTCCTGGTGGCCTAATCCCCAGGAGTTCAGAGCATGCTTCATTAAGGTCAAGATCCATGGACAGAAAGAAGTGATGGTCAGGTCTAGGAATCTGGGAGGAACACACAGAGAGACAAAAGGCAACCTTTATGGCATCAGAGACATTCGCAGCACCCGGGACATGCGAGAGGCCAACACTTCAGCGGCCTGTGTAGAGTTTAAATGCAGTGGCATGTTGTTTGACCAAGCTGAGGTGGACAGATCCCTCATATCAGTACTTCCTCAGGGGAACTGTCGTAAGATTGGTACCAACAATCTCTTACAAGAGTATCTCATCAAACATCCACCCGTCGCTCAAAATAACGAGTCCCATGCATTCACCATGCTCGCCCCTGTTGATCCTTTGGGACACAACTATGGCATCTACACAGTCACAGACCAGAATCCCAGGGTGGCCAAGGAGATTGCTATAGGCCGCTGCTTTGATGGCACCTCAGATGGTTTCTCCAGGGAGATGAAGTCAGACTCGGGAGTGGCTCTGACCTTCAGCTGTCCAGAGAGGAAAATTAACAGAGAGAGCCTTTTCCAACGTCTGCAGACCAATCCCGGTCAGACTCTAACTCAGATGGCGAGGGACATGAGGGAGTCGGAGGGTCAGCAGGTGCAGAGATTATCCACCCAGATGGTGGCCTATCCTTCTGAGCAACAGGGCAGGACCCAGAGTCGCAGAGTCAGCTCTACAACCAGGAGGAGAATGTCCATGCGCACACAACAACGCCAATAGATGTGCCAAGAGGTTGGTTTTGATTAAGTCATTTGAAATCATTTTACATTGACAGTAATATCAGAATTCTCTAAATGTCCTCTGCTTTTCATTTCTAGGTCTTCAGTCAAGACTGATATGATGGCATCAAGTCAAGGGAGTAAAAGTTGCCCGTCTGTTGATGAGCATGAACTCCCTCTGGCTATGGAAACCACAAAACCGAGGCAGACAGCAATTCAGCAAAATCAATGAGTGTGATTGAACATATTCATTAGACTTATGCTTACTTGAAGGGTTTGGTATATAAATTTCGTCCTTCCCTCCTAAAAGACATGCATCATTTGTCTGTATGTAATGCAGTGACTGACATTTATTTAATTAGCTTTGGTCTAATTTTAAGTATGAATAGACTAATGTGATGTTTGAGAATGTAACTTTTATAGTTCTAATTTGTGGCCTTCCACTTTCCTCATGGTGGGTGTTTTTGCTGACGTCTCTCAACGCTCGAGTTGAAACCAAACCTTCAAAAACTGTAAATACTACTCCAGGCCCCAAACACTTCATAATTGGCGACTGCTTTCCACTGAACTTCTCTTCAAGTTCAGAAAGAAACCAACTTGAGGTCCTTGTTGTCTGCAGCAGACACTGAGCCCTTTTTTCAACAAACTGGGAAACTGTCTGCACAGAGGGGGAGGCACACTCAACTAAGGCATGTTGGTGGGGTGACGCATGCCACCCGGGGAACAGAGGATTTTTTCAGTCATGCTTCTTAATGTTTTTCATTAGTGTGCCACATTGCCAACTGTGATTCAGCCAAAATGTCCTTCACACCTACTTAGATTGTGGAAGACTGGGGCCTTCGCCAAGACAAGCATGAATCCCACTAGTGACAGGCAGTCTAAAGTGAGGATAATTGATTGTGAGGTATACAGTAATTTCCTTTTGTCCTCCACACATTCCAAATCAGCATCACCAAACAAAATGTTACTCAAAACTAAGTATATATTACAAATGATCTCAATTTTTCAGAACCCATTCAAGAGACTCTTTCAGGGTCTAAATTGACTTTGCTTTTATTGTTGGGTAATGCGTTTGTCAGCTGCCGTTGTATCTTGAAGTGCAATAACTATGTAATTTAACTTAAGAATTCTTAAAGATCAGCATTTAACAAACTATTACAGTACATGAAAAGTGCTGCTGGTGAACAAAGCAACAACTCCCTAAGTACATGTGGCAGGTAGTAAGGTACAAGATCTTGCACAGGACTCATTTTTAGTGATTTTAAGCAAATAATTTAACTGCTATGTCATGTAATCATTCTTCAGCTCTCTCAGCTATGTAGAATCTATTAACCTTTTCATACTTTGCTGCATGGCTCGGTTGATTTAAACATTTTTACACCACAGTAATCTTTTCAACTTCAGAGAGCAATCTTGTTAGTGGGAGTTATAACTCTCAGTGGACCCCTCTCTTCATCAACAAAACCCACTGCCTGATTCTTACACATGAGAATGATAATTAAAAAGTGACACACATGACTTTACTGGCAACTTTTTCAGGAATCCTGCCATAGTGACAGCATGTGTGACAGTGTAAGTACATTTAAAGTAAACATCTTGATAGACTTAAAAAATATTAAGCTAATTTAAGAGGAAGAAACTTCACTTGGTGATAAAAGCTCAGCAATTGTTTATCTGCAAAATGGGCACTTGCAGACCCATGGGAGACGTTCAAGCTGAACTAATCCAAAGCCAAATAAAGGGGACCGGGGAGGCACCAGGAGAGACTGTCAAGTAAATATAAGCCTTCTGTTAATTAGAAAATAAATTACATATTCTCTTGAGAACCATTAAAACAATTTGACCCTGACTTTCACAAACAGCCAAACAAGTTCATTTCCTGGATACAAACGATGTAATCAACAATATAATCCAAGGGGATTACATATTTATCATCAAAATGGCATTTAGCCCACTGTACAGTGAACTCTTGAGGGTGTTTTCAGCTCGATCCATCAGAGCCTGAACACATTTTCATTCCTAATGTGCGACAGATGTGTTGTTTAATGTGTTAAAAGGTGCCAATGCTGAATGAAGTTATATGTATAAATGACAACCATACAGTATATCGTAATGGCACACTTGTACTTGGCCCCGCTCTGAGTAATATTCTCTTTCAATGATGCACCATGAGCAGCATGCTCCAGCAAAATGCTCAAAACAGACTAATATAGAGAGACAAGACGTGGTACCTTCGTCATTATCACTGACCTCTATAATCACAGGCCTTTGGGCCATCCACGACTGAGCAAATCTCCAGATGAAAACAAACATCTCCCTGCAGCAGATGTAGCATCCACCCTGTTCGAAAGATGATGATTGAATCCAGGTGTGGAAAGAGATAAGTCCTATAAAAATGCAATGGAGTGTGAGGTCAGCTGAGGAGCCCCAACAGCTGTAGAGCAACTGGAGGAAATGTTAGACCAAAGAACATCAAGAGAAAGAGGAGCGAGATTATCTAGTGATGGATTTAATCATTTTGGGGTACTGTTTGGTAAATGGAAAAAAAGGAAGGGAAAATATTAGTGGTCTTTGGCCTCACAGTCCATCACTTACAGAATATCAGGCTTCCAAAGTGGTTGCACATGGAAGAATGCAGGTTTTTGGATGGGAATGCTTTGACAGGAGAATTGGCTTATTCATGAGGAGAAGTTATCCGGGGAGTTTGAAGGACAAGGCAACAATAGTAGGCCGAGTAAACCATTATATAAGGCTTTGCATGGGAAAGTAAGCTGGTCTCTCAAAACAGTTACTTTGTCTTCTGGGGAACTTCAAAGGAGATTAAAGAACCACAGCAATGTTTTCTTTAATGACTTCAGAAAAACTTTCCAAAGTCTTTAGAATCAAATAAAGGGGGTTAGTGGCTGAATCCAACAGATAAAACACAGTGCAAAGAAAATGTTTATCTCATTGAATCTCAGTGGGAATGGCAGTCGTCGTAGCAACAGTTTAATTTTACAGGGATTCATTGTTAATATCACAAGTATAGTTTAAAGAAGCTTTATGTCTATTTTGTTTTACACCTTCAAAGGAATAGTTTGATATTTTGGGAAATAACCTCATTCTTGTCGAGGGTTAGAAGAAACGATCATGAGCACTCTTACTTCTGTCTTTTGAGTATGAGGCTATAGCTTGGTTTAGCATACAGACTGGAAAAAGGGGAAACAGCTAGCTAAGGTCTGATTAATCACAAACCAGCGCATTTCCCAAAATGCTCAATTATTTCTTTAATGAATACAGTATACTCTTGTTACAGTTGTGGCCATACTGAGGTCTTGTGTGCTTGACAAATGGCGTTTTCTTCTCTCTTCTTAAATTTACTGGCTAAACATTGGCTATTTTCATAACATTTAACATTTGAAAAGGGAATATGTGAAATTAATTGCTTTTAAAATACTTCACCCGACTTTTCCTTGTTGTCACAGAATTTCAGTGGGTGCACGCAATGCTAACCAACGCCAAGAAACTTTAAGACAGACTCTTAGTCCACCAGAGACCATCAAGGATTTCATAGTAGCTTAAGCATGAATAGATTTATCCATTTTCTCTTGTGTACAGTGCAGCTGGTCTCAAGGAGATCATAATTTATTCAGGAGGTCATCCTTGAACCTTTCCACCACTTTCTGGGGTATACGAAGAAGAGTTGTATATTTGGCACTGTGCTCCAGGAAGCCACCCTGAGCTCCAATAAAAGAATTACATAAATGAACTCCAGACAATTACAATATCTGTTAACGCTTAATTATTGCATGGTGATGCCAATCTGTTTGCTTATCTCTGAATTAAAATCTAATGTGTAAATTGTGTATTGAATGAAATATACTTTAGTTGTATGACCAAGAAATTGTAAATAAATGATTTTGTGTTAACTTTTTGATTCATTTTCTATTATAGATTGCATATTACATATTGAATAATCATTCAGAATTCAAAAAAGCTGAGCAATTTCACATTTCTGAAGACTGGAAAAAATGGTTTTGGTGTATTTTCTACCAAACATTACACAGTGTTACTAACGTACAATAATTTAATTTGTCAATCAAACAACTGATAATACTTTCAGCTTTTCATACACACAATAAATACAGCTTACAACAAACAAAACAATGGCAGCTTACAACTGGTAGGTAGTTAAAATTAAATCATATGCAGTCTGCAAATATTTTTAACATATTGTAAAGGCCAGGACATCATTTAAATATCAAACAAGAAACAAAACATATGGAACAAATGTAAGAAAATATGTGGTAAAAGGCTGGCATGATTGCCAAGAGACAAAAATGTAAGAAAGCACTCCTGACCTGTGCAGAATCCTGAATAATATTTACTTTGACTTTTCCACTGACACCAAATAGCTGCATCTCCGTTGTGTATGCCCATTACCCTCCAGGTGATGAGTTACAGACACTTGCAGGCAGTGGAATTATTATTGTAATAAAGTTTCACAACAGGGAGCACAGCGGGGAGGAAAATGAGAATGTTGAGCCACACTGTCACAGACACCTTTGTGACTGGTCTCTGAGCCTCTGCCAGAAACATGGGGCTGACTGAAAATATAGTGACTGCTCTCACCAGCAAAGGAATAAAGAAAACACACTCGCATCAGTGCACACACAGACACACATAAAGCTAGAATAACACATTTTTCTTGAGTCAATGGTGCATTTCAGGTCGTGAACCTTCCTCCGGCGCCTTACTAACCGTTTCTTTTGAGTCCCATTGCGTCAGTAACAGACAAACCTGTCTGCACGCAGGCCAGGAATGGAGAGAAATGCTGATGGAGACGTCTTAATGCCCGGACTGCCACCAATAGTAATTGCAGTGCCCTTCATGTGTGTTCTGCTTTGCTGGAACACTATTTGGGTTAAAAAAGAAATTCTGAAAGGGAGTTTCTGTTGCGTGACATCACTGGAATAAGTGTCTAAAGTTATCCAAAGGCCACAACTCGACAAGTGTGACTGCTTCTCTGTGAACAATTTGAGGCCAGACGTAACACTTGTTAAAAACATGGAAGAGGATCACTAGTCTGAATAAACATGAGACCATTTAGTTTCGTTCAAACTGTCATTACTCTTATTTCATACAAACTCTTTCACTGAGAATCAAGTTTTATACTTATAGGACTGTAGACTATAATATTTATAAGAGGTGACCATTACTTAATACACAGGACATGTCAGGATTGGATCAAATGATAATCTTCATTTTTCACTCATCTGTAATGTTCATTTTGGGCCTGTTTAATTTGAACTGCATTTGCAAATCACTAGGCCTACATTATGACTGTATTTTGCATATGTTGTAATGACTCCATCTATCTCTCCAAAACACAAAGGCTGTATTTCTGGCTACATATGAATTCTTCCCCTCACTGCAATTATGGTTTGATTTTTGCAAATGATAATGTTGCATTTAAATCAGAGAGAGCATCTGGGAACATTTTCTGTATCCCAAAAATGCTATATTTTTTTCACTATTGTTTATGCTTGTGCATACAAGCACAACAAGCCTGGAAATAGATGAGCAGGTGGAGAGTTTCAGATCCACTTTGGTGGGTTTCGATAAAAAAATACATAACAAAGTTATCTTCATCAGAAAATATCAAAATTAAATGGGCATGTCATTTTTATAATACAGTAGGGTAATTAAATATGCTGGTTAGCTCTACAACAGCTGCTGAGAAGAAAAATCTAAAATCTGTGTTTTTATGTTGCACATTTGCTACTTTCTGTTGTGTTATCAGGGCCAGCAGTGAGCTCTCAATGTTCAGTGTCTGTGATGAGTCTCTACCTGGAATGCCAGCAAGAAAAACTCTGAAACAATTTAATGATGTCATGTCCTCTTCAGACAATCGGACATCATCCTGAGTTCACAGCAATCAAAGTAGAGACGGTCTGTGAAAATGACAGATAAGGCTTAGGAATGTTTCAGATGGCTTGGGTTTGTGGAACAAGTCTTAAAAATAGCCCGAACTCGGGCTGGTTGACGGCCACCTCATGAAGGGGTGAAGGTTGTTCAGCTCTTCTGATCTGCAGGAAACGGCTGCAAGGACAGACAACTGGCGTGTTTCACATACACGTTGCCATCCTCAAGCTTGACTTCGTACACCTTTTGCTGTAAAGACAGACACAAACAAATGACACAAAAACATGAGAGCTGGAAGAAACAAACCATCATGAGCTCTCTTAATGTGACATAGTACAAGCAAGCTTACAGTTCAAAATGTTATTATGTTCCTTCTATGGCTTGACAGTTGACAATTCACAGTGATGGACAAGAGGAACAACAGTTTATAAAATGATTCATGGAAAAAAAGGATGTTTATGGAAAGTTAAGTTCTTGTTCGTTCTGTTCCTTGCATGTGAACAGCCCAAACGACATCCAAAACAGCAGAACCCGGGGAAAGAAAAGATGAAAACATAATCTTAATGCTGACTGATGAGCTTTGTTTTCTCATGCCGAGTCAATCAGTGGAGCTTCCTACATCTAATAGAAGTGGATGATATGTCTACATATCACTGCAAATGTTCACATCAACTCCCAGGTGCAGTCATTGAGTGAAGCTACTGCCTCCTGGGGATACAATCAAATTTTCTTAAGATGCATTTGTATATTGGTCATCTTTGGGGAGTGATGTGTAGGTCTTACCGATGATTTGTTAGAACATACTGAGCACATTTAGCTGTTTCAGTGAAAGAATAATACAATATCATGGCGCAAGAAGGACGTATTATCACCACTGACCTGCAAGGAGGTCCCTGACTTCCCTGTTCTGAGGTCGAAGTCATAGTCGTGCCAGGGGCAGAAGACCTGCAGGACCCCATCGGCCTCCTCAATGTCCCCCTCACATAGAGGACCGCCTGGGAGACACAGGATATTGTTAATCACATAGTCTTCCTCTCAAAACAAATGACTTACAGTCTTCCCTCTAGGAAAATAGGTGATCGGGGGCTTGAACAACAGAACATGGTGTGAAACTGATAAATCTGTCACATATGTGCGCTTTTTTTTAAAGCAGAGGGATAAAAATAAACCATAATATCATGTTAAAGGTGCAGCTTAGATCAGACTCGCACATGCATTTACAGTACAATCTCCATGTTATTCTTATGCATGCTCATAAAGTGACGAATTGTGCGTTATTATGCCTTAATAGACAGCCAAAGGGTTAATCTAAGCGTGAATGAATTTGGATATTGATGCTTTTACCGGAATGCGCACAGCGAGCGTCCATGGCAAAAAACTCCCCCTTCACGAAGAAGAGGCAGACATCAGAGCCGCGGCCGAGGGAGGAGTACATTAGACGGCAGCGCTGCTTGGAAAGCCCCGTGGCCGGGCCTATGAGCCTCCACGATCCGCCTTCCGTGTTCCCCTCTTCATCTCCGGAGCCAGAAGCCATAAAGGACGGCGGAACGGACTGCTTTCCTAATTTGCGCTACTAGAGGGCTCCTTTTTTCCGCCTGTGCGTGCGGATTTGGCTGCTCGCTATGCGAAAATATTCCATATTAACCACCAGGAGGACGAGTGCGACGGGCTGAGCTGCTTCCATCCGAGCTGCAGTCTGCCTGCCTGCCTGCCTGCGTGCCAGCCAGCCAGCCAACCAACCGGGACACCGTCAAGCACGGTTGGTCTTCATTTGAACTACATGCGGATGAAGGTTTGTCACAGATAATGAATGTGCAACACAGCTATTCAGCACAAGCACTCACATCACATGTAATTATGGTATTGGTTTATGGTGCCAAACATACAGCTGCACCCACAAATAGCCCCAAAGCTCAAGTGGCAGCCAGAACAAGCTTGCAAACACAGGCCCTCTAATGCAAAGAGCTTAATGCATGTGCAAGTGCATGCATGGACTCCAGCTGGACCCAGACAAACTATTCTGCCCTTTGATCAGAGCTAGTGTGTGACATAATATCCACTGTTTCATGTTCAAACAATGCAACCCTGCAAACACATCTCTAGGCATTTTGAGTTTATTGAGAACACTTAAAATATACACAGTGTTGGACTTTTTCCCAAAGAGTGTGCTTAATGAGGAACATTACTTTTCATGCACAATCCAAATAGCTCAAAATCATTTCCCAATTATCATTTATGAAGCCCGTTATTGTTCTTTCATGGCAGACTCTATATTGCACTGTGCTCCAGACAGGTATTTGGCTGATTTCTGTGTTGAGTTTTCCACCGTGTAGTTTCTTAGCATTCTTGCAAACTGTTTGTTTTAGTTGCTGAGTGTACGTGTCAACTGTGTAATGTCGTCCCTCAAAAAAAAAAAAAAAAAAAAAAAAAAAATCAGTAGGGCTTTATCAAATGAAACTCAGTACAGATAAAATATAACCTCAGACAGATTGTGACATCTTCAAATCGGATGTGCAACTTCTGACGGTCAGTTTAACCTCAATGAGACCCCATGTGTGGATAAGTCAGCCATCTGTCTTTGATCAAAGAAGATAATCATCACCAGTGTAGAACACCTACTTTTAATGTAGCACTAAAGTTGAGCTTTGTACCACCTACAAATTTGTCCAATTGGCAAATCGCAAAAAAACAAAAATACATGAATGATGATCTGCATTTCTTCAGCCTTTATTCACTTTGTCTGTGCTGCTTTATTGTGCCAGTAATAATGCTGCTGGCGGTTTAGCCCATAAGTAATGTGAGTTACTGTCTAGACTGGAGTGATGCATAACAGAGGCCACTTGTTCTGACTCCTGACTTTGAGAAACTGACTCATGTAAAGCTGCAGCGGGAGCGTAGGGGAGAGCAGTAATGCTGTGAAATTGTGTCACGGGCAGGTGGAAAGAATGCCACTGCGTCTTGTCAAAAGCTGGATCTCGGCGAAAGTAAATGTGAAGTAAAATCAAGGAAGAAGGAAGAGAGCCAGTGTAAAGAAACCTTAGCCTGACCGACTTCTCAAATGTTATGATGCTAAGTTAACTAACAGAAAGGTTATCATCACTATAACTCATTCCGCATATGTCTCCACCTGTGACC
>JBCAUF010000633.1:9551599-9566427 GCA_038406115.1 Haemulon aurolineatum
CACACACACACACACACACACATATAAACACGCAGATTATTAGCTTCCAGTGCCAGATGTGCCACCCACACATAAAGACACAAGGCCTCATCGTTTGTCCTCAACAATCACAGGAAGTTAGTCTGCGTCGCTTCAAATCTCCCCATGGAGGATGTGTTCCACCAGAAAGGAACACTCATCACCATATCGGGCATATAACGTAGATTAAAACAACCCTCATCTGTCACTATAGTTGCTTGCAGCATCAAACGCCTTTCTTGCACTTCATCTAAAGAAACATTTTTAGCTGAAATGAACAGGGAGGTTTTGATGTTTTGATTGCCCCCCACCCCCCAGAAGTGTTTTCCTATTCTGTATCCTTTGTAAATACAGGACTACCAGATGATCTCCGGTTGATCATATAGGTGCATCATGACCATAAGTTGTAATTATTTTGGCAACGCTTTAGATTAGAGGCTGCAATGTACATTTTAATTGCTGAAGAGAATGTTTGATCAACTGAGCAATAATCTGGATATTTGGGAGGAGTCATTTTGAGCATCTCAAAATCTGTCAATCAATATCAACATCTGTGTGTTGGTAATACATAAAATTAAATCCAAATAAAATTACATCCAGTTTATTAGATAGTGGTCCCTGAAACATTCAGATTTTTGTTCAGGTTTATGATCACACTGTAGCCCTCCTTGTAACAGTAATAGAGCAGTTGCCCTACATTTTATAATTTCACATATTGTTCCCCAGTACCTACATATATGCATTGGTACATACTGTGCAGGAACAAGAACACAAGATTACACCAACAGCGAAATAATTACACTGCTGTGTTGTGGGATGTTACCATTATTTTAATTCTGTTTCTGAAGAATCAGGGTTTGTCCATTAGCTTGGAATGGCAGACAGCTGAAAATTAGACAATATACAGAGAAGAAGCCAGTCAGAGCTGAGAATTAGAGCAAATTTATAATGCTTTTTTGTTGAAGCTGTGAACAAAACAAAAAAAAGTGCTAAACTTGAGCCAGCATATGAAAGTAAATTGCCTCAAACTACAGTATTATGAGTTTTCTCAACACTGTAATCTTTAGCTTCTGCCTGGTGTCAGTGGTGCATGGCAGCAGATGCACATTCGGCGTCCTAGTTCACTTCTACATCGATGTTGCAAGCTTCTCCACAATCTCTTCTACCAGAGAATTTTATAACACAGTTGTTCATCTTTTCTTTTCTGATGATTCAACCTGAGTGAGAGTTTCAGGTCCGTCTGATGATGTAAAAGTGCTAAAACTGTGAGTCACCAAACACTGTCTGCAGAGAGAATGAATGGGACTTCCAACGAGCACCTCCCACCTCCAAACTCTAGAAAAAAAAAGAAAAAGAGAAACACACAAACAAAACAAACAGTGTGGGGAACAGTGTGTAGGCAGTTCATGATGTGACACAATATGATATGACATGCAAAAATAAAAAAAGTGTATCAAAAAATATCCATAATCACCTTCAAATAGCAGCTCTTAAGCACTCTAGTTTTGGTAAAACCACTAAATGGATCTGAATCGACTCCTCTGTGGCACTCCCTCAGCAGAACAACAAATCTTCTGTTCATTGCATATCAATATATTTGACGTGGCGCTGGTGTCCAATCGCTGCATCTCTCAAAAGAAAGAAAGTGTTTTTACTTAGGAAGCTGCTTAACGAGCCGTCCTCCTCCAATTTGTCTCTCTGATTTACATTTTCCTCCTCCTCATCACGTCAGAGCCAAATATGTCCCAACCAACTAACCCTGAGAGTCAAGTGTTTCTAAAAACATTAGTAAACTACCCTGCCCACACAGTCTTGCTGCAAACTCCCCAACTTAGAATTGCTGTGGAGAAAAATCTGACAAGCCATCCATGCGACCACTGAGCAGGGATAGAAAGAGAGAGAGAGAGAGTGAGAGAGAGAGAGATGACAGATTTTAGCTTCGTTTTTACATTTGAGTCCCGGTGGGTTAAGCTGGAGAGGCAGCGTAGTAAGGGAGGTTGGTGTTCTGGAGGTATATGGAAAGAGACAACACCAAGTGGAGACACAGTGGTGTGTCTGACATCCTGACACAAACACACATGCAATTCACTGCGTGTGTACCTGCTCCTGTGCAGACAGCTTCATACAGAGGTGATAATTAGCTCATGCTGAATGCTGCTTGACCCAACACATCAATGTTCAAAAGCATGAGCAGCCTGTTTGTCTCACAGCGAGGGCTGTTTTTTTCTCTTTTTTTTCGGTCGAGTGTGTGTGTGAGTGTGTGCTCAGATGGGGTGTGCGTGTGCTCCGGCATGTGAGGATGCCGCTTCTCCTCGAGCCCCGCTGAGGTTTGCGCCTCCCACCACGTGGTGCCTCCTCTCCTCTGACCCAGTCTGGAGGTGGCGAGGCCGTAGCAGCGCCTCGGCCTCCAGGTGATTCACTGAGTAACGGCACGGGGCTGCCGGGCACGAAGCTGATGTCCACGCCGCTCGAACGCAGACGGAAGCACACCGACAGAAGCTCCCGCACGCGGGGCGCAAACAAAGAGGCATACAGCTAACATGCGCCGATCCTCTCCACCCCCTCTTCTTTTCTCCTCCACGCATGCATGAAGAGATGGGGAGCGAAAGGGAGACAGAGGGTGAGGGGAGGCAGCATTGATTTTTGCTTTATCGTTTCAGAAAACCTGTTTTCTTGGAGAAATCTGACGCTGAATTATTAATATCTTCATTCAATTTTGATGCCTTTCTCTTGTTGGAAAACCACAAGTTCCTGAGTGAGGAGGCCCTGCATAACCTCCTGAACGCATACTGGCGCTGTGTGCAGCTCACCCACCTCCGCCCGCATCCACACACACAAACACACACACACACACACACGTCTGTCTGTCTTTCACCTCCTGGCACTCCCTCCATCCTCTCTGGCTTGTGTGGGAGTGTGTGTGTGTGCGTGTGTGTGTGAGTGTGTGTATGTGCTGGAGAAATAGGAGGGGAAGAGAGATAGAGAGGGAGAATTAGATCATGTAATGAGAGCTGCTGGCAGTGTGACTAAATTGGCTAACTATAGCTAACAACATTACACACTGTCCATCTGGGGCCTAGCCTGTCCTCCCTCTGCTCTTCTTTGTATACTAGTAAAATCGGCCATGTAAAGGACTCCCTATCTCCTGGCCAGGGCCCTCCTCTTGAGAATAAAACGTGGAGCAAGCAGAAAATGCCGGACCGTGAGGAGAAGTTTTGTGTGGCTGGATGGAAAGTCAGCGAGCTCGGATAGAAAAGGAATACTAAACGCGCTTGAGATTTGCCGCTTCAGCGCCTCCCATCAATATCTCCACGGTAGCTAAAATGTCAAATTTAAATTTTAATGTTAATTGAATGATTCCAATCCGGCAATCCGATACTCACTTGGCAATTACCATCCATGTACAGATTAATACGTGGCGTTTTTCCTTACTTCTGATGGGTTACAGGGAGAGGCCGGCACACTGCGCTGTATTAAGTCTGTCAAATCCTCTACCCTCTGCAGCGTCCTCCCCTGCTGTCTCTGTGTCCACAACTGGCAGCTCGCCTGGGTAGGAGGCCAGCGCCAGGCAATCTGTGCTCCAGCACCTATGCTGACCTGGCAGCTGCCGGACACCATGTGCGCCCAAGAATGTGGGCACTGGGCAGATGCTACGAAGGAGGCGAGGATGGAGGGATGTTGCAGGGGGGAAAGAGAGGCAGGAGCCGAAGTTGAAACAGAAGGGCATGCAGTTTGCTTTCCAGCTGAGCCGCCGCACTTGAAAGTCATGACGGCGTTCGCCCCAAAAACTTGCTCAGAAACGAGCAACTTCGACGCGGGCGCCGGGGCTGGGAGCTTAAATTGAGTCTGGCTTTGTAGTTAAGTTATCTTTGAGTGTACAGGAGGAGCGGTGAATGGCTGTAATACTGTAAAAATTGTGGGAGGATGTTTTTCTGTTACATGGGTGATTTGGGAGACCAAATGGTAGATGGAGGAGCGGAGGGTCAGCGTGAGCACGGGTGGATAGCGGAGGTGAGTAGGTATGAGAGCAAAGAGGAGAAAGAAAGTGAAAGAAGAGACAGAATGAAAGAGAGGGGATAATGGCCGAGGAGTAATAGCGCGAGGCTCCCAGGCAAAGATGAAATATTTGCAATTCCACTGGGTCCCTGGGCTGCAGGCTCTCACTCCATTTGTATGGAAATGAGTTTGTCTTTCTTTTTCTGAGCAGCAGAGGAGACCAAAGGGAGGGTGAGAGGGATGGAGACAGAGGGAAGGTGGGCAAACTGACTGACTGTCAAGGATATTGTGATTCCTGCCAATGCTGTTGGAAGGCTGGGGCCCTGGTTGTTTCTCCGCGGCACATATGGATAAAATAAATCTATGTGTTTATGACAGACTGATCTATGCCTGTCGCAATGGGAGCCAGTTTGCTTGTTGTAAAACCCTTTGTCTGTTATTGACAATTTTCCTCACCGAGCTCTCTCTCTCTCTCGCTCTCCTTTCACTCTCTATTTCTATCAGTGCCATCCTCCGGTCCGGGCCCACAGCTGGGACTACTCTGATCCTGGACCCGGGCCTGCTTTCTGCCAGATAATTGGCAGATGTTGTGGAAGGCCTCTGTTTTGCTATTTTCAGCTGCTCCTGTGCATCTGCATTTGTGTATCAGCGTCTGTGCATGCATGTGCGCGCTGAGCGACGCTGCCACACATGTATTCATGGCCAGCTGCTCGTCTCAGCTACCCCGGGTGAGCGGGGGAAACGGCGTCCCGTCCATGACCCCCCTCCTCCCTCTCCCACTTCTCTCTGTTACTACCCCCCCCCCCATCCTTGACTACCTTCCCTTATCCCTCTCCACTGCCCTCCCTTTCCCTTCCTTTCTGAGTCACAGCCGCCAGCCACAAGTCTGCGTAGGTCTGAGTCATGCCTCAGCTCTCGTGAGATGGGCCCTGCTGTCTGCGAAACCACAGACATGAGATATGAGAAATGGGAAATGAGAGAACAAACAGACACACACGCTCACTTGCACAAACACTCACATACACACACCCACACAGGCACACAAACACACACACACACACAGAGGGTATATTCTTGTACCAAGAACATTCTGGGATGAATAAACTTAGAGCCAGACTGGAGCACCTGTCTCTCACAATGAATGTTAGCTGCTGTAGTCAAGTGTCTGAGGCTTTGTGAGGTACGGGTTTGATGAGGTTTTTGTGTTAAGTTAAGTACATTTTGCAAAACTGCGGCTACTGGTCACATATTTGTGAAGGCGTTGAGATGGTCTCTATCAAATTTTGTAAATGCTCTGGAAAATATCAGTTGATATAGAGAAGCATCACCTGTTTTTCATGTCGATAGAGTGAGCCTGTGCAACTTCCCCTAAACAGCGGCCACAGTGTCCACAAATGACACTTATGGGATGATGATGAATCATTGAACAAAATGAATAAATAAAAACAGTGTAAAAGAGTAGCACTAGTAGAGAAGGGTGGCTCGGTGCTCTGCAACTTAAGAAAAACAAATGCAAATGGCCAGAGCATACGCAAACAAAGAAAACATCTTTTCATTTTCACAACACACCGAAAGCATTAAAAAAACACTGCAAATGGAAAAACAACAAGCAAGTGAAGAAACACTTTGACAAAACACACACCGCAAATACAAAATGTGCAAAAAAAGTTCATACGGTAATACTTGAGGTTGCACAGTATAACATACATTTCTGGGAGACAATAAAAAAAAACAAAAAAACAGATGAAAAGCCATCAGTTTGTTTTTAGGATTACCTGATCCGAGTTACTGGTAACATGTAACATCATGTGGCCAATTCCTCCGTTGGTCTGTTGAAGGAGTCGATCAGCTAAAAAGTCAAACAAACATTATTCGCTCATCTATGCACATCAGAACGTATCCATCACTATGAATGCATGTTGTGTTGCATAGTGCTTGCAGTGTTTCTGTATTAGCTTGTGTGAGTGTGCATATTAATTGCTTGTTGTTTTACTTATTTGCAAGTATATTTTGTGTAATGCATAGGAATGCCAAAATGTGTCTTATCTAATCACTTCTGCATAGCACACTTCTACTATTGTACCACTACAACAAAATATTCGTGAATTAAGCCTCTGCCGCCATAAGAAAAGTCATAATGTTTTTTACTTGTAGGAAATAACATTTTGTTCTTTCGAAACTTGCATACTTTCACAGTGTTAGCAGTCTCACATTTTCTTTAGCCACCTTTTTTTCTGTGCCATGAACTGACCCTCCTGTCATTTCACTAATCCATTGCGTTCCCACCATACCCCATCACCTGACCTCCCCGCCCACCTGCACACCTGTTCCCACTTCAGACCAGTAGCGTATTTGCTGGCCCACTTCCATTCGCTCCTTGCCAGATCATCTATTGTGCCTCTGCCCAGCCATTTTCTTCTCCTGCCTGAGTTTTGCCTCGTTGGATACATTTACCTCATCTTCCCCGCCTACTTAAGTTTGACTTTTTCCTGTATTCGACCACGAGTAAACATTTTATTTCATCAGCCTGGTCTCAGAGTCAGTTCTTTTGTGTTCAGACTTGTTTTTGCTGAGCCTTTACACATAGTCTCACTTTCAGTAAACCGCACGTCATCTGCGGTATGTTTGATGAGTTCATCTGCCTCTCTTTTTTTTTCATATTGTCTAGCGCACTTACATGGGCACAATGTATTCAGAGACTCGCACACATTCAGCGTTGTGTTGTGCTATGTTGCCGATGAGTCACTGCTGTTATAACACCCTCAGCATATCTTTTTGACACCCACTGAGACCCACTGTGTATTTGTTAGCGCGTGTGCCAGCGTGATCCTATGTGCGCTGAAATCCAGAGGTTGGAGCCTAATGTCGAGTGAGGCTGGAAATCATCGCATGGGAATAAGGATTGAAATGGCTGTTTTTGTAAGTACCTCTGATATTAGAGTCTGAGGCAACAGCAAAGCAAACGCTAGAGGGGTTTTAGGCCATAAAGCTGCTACCAACGTACGGTATCATCTCTGAAGTAGAAACTGAGGAAGCTTTTCCAACTCGAGATCAAAGAACTTTACCTTGCTGATTAGGATGCAGGGCAGCTCGACTTTCAGATGCCGCGCTGCTGCACCATTCTAGCATAAGAGGATTAGTGATCTGACTTGTTAAACTACACAACAAAACCACAATAACTAAGGATCAAAATGTGGAAACCCAGTTTGAAGTGTGCAGAGAGGTATCCATGTATGACATAAATAGATTGGGGGGTGAGCTTGAAAAGATTTCTCTCCCAGAGTTCAAGTTTTTCAGTCTGGGGGCTTTGAAGTGTAAGTCTAAATTTCAACGTTACCATTCTTCTTTAGAGAGGGATTAAATTGCTGTGCTTTGATGTGTTCTGAATTAGCATACCCATATACGTTCCTGTGTTCCTCCCCCCTCATCAGATCCAATTTCAGTATAAATCTTCCACATCATCATCGGTCAGTGGCCCTGCCCTTTGAGGTCGCCGGCCTCCACCGGCCTGCAGCCCGCCTCCACCAGTCTGTGAATTCCCCTCCATCGTCCTCAGCGCTCTGGCCAAAGGCCCGAGGCGATGGTCAAGAGCTATTGATCCCTGGAGGTGGCAGTTCACACAGGGGCAATGCTGCCAGGGGTCAAAAGTCAAAGCTGAGTGGGTCAAGTGAGATTGAATGTGCCCGCCTTGTTGCCAGGAGCCATGAAGGTCAGCTAGGCCCAGTTCATTCTGTGACCCCGGCTGGTCAATAGTGCCTCACCTACATCTATAGAAGTCTGATTCGTCATTAAATTTTTAAATTCGTAGCCTGCGCATATTATTCCCTTGAAGATAGGGCAATGGCCGCACAGATGCACACGTTACTCCCTGGGATTGATTTTGGATGGCAATCATCTTGACCTGCAGGCAGGGGGCTAGCAAGGGATTGGTGCTTGTCAATAGTGAACAATAGTTGCTGATTTGCTGTTGTTTTTCAGTGCACACTCCTCCCGTTTGAACTGCACAGCTCATCAGCTGGGTCAGGGAGCCAATTGCACATTTGCATGGATAGACATTTTTCATCAAATCCGTTGGCTTTTCAACCTGCATCAAAGCCAGAGCTTAATGAAATCCTTCTTTTTCTCCTATCTTTGCACGATAAATAATATCAGCAAGTTTGATTCCACAGTTTGGTTTCAGCTGGAGAATTTGAGTTACTGTCTTTTCAGCTAAACCCTGCTCGGCTTTTGATTTAGAGGAAAATATTGGCGCCCGTTCTCCAGACCGTCACCAGTCCAACCTATTCGGAGAAGCTGGGAAGTCATTCGTATTTCATGGTCGTCCTGCTGACACACATGTGAACACACCCAAACACACACCTACAGACGCACACACAGACTCTCTCTCTCTCTTTCTCTCTCACTCTCTCTCTCTCTCTCTCACACACACACACACACACAAATGCACGCGTACACACACATAACAGTTAGTGATGCTCACACAAGGCTGTTAGCTTTGGCACAGACCGGGGAAGGGAAGAGAGACCGGAAGCGCGAGGAGGGAATGTGGGAGGGTATATTTGTGAACAGCGAAAAAATAAAGACAGATCTACAGAAAGGAGGTTACAACAGTTTGTGTATACAGATATTCCAAAAGAACACACAGGATGAAAAAAAATGTGATGTGCCACTGATTTGGAGAGAAGATAGAAACCAGAAGGGGAAAGTGTTTATGGTAATCGTATTTGAGGTTTGCTTTTCACTACTGAGTCACTGAAGACGGCACTGCAGTATGAAAACATGCTTCCAGCTTGTACATTTTCGTCTTTGTTATTAATATTAATTAATTAAGAAAAAGCAATATAACATGTTGTACTTTTGGCTTGTACCCTCAGTCACACGCACTGCTGTGGACACCCCCCCCTTTCCTTTTTCCACTATTTTTTTTTCAAATCATCGTTCATTTGTACTTATGGCCCCCCTCTTTTCTTTCTCTCCCGCTCTGCCTGTCACTGTGCGGTGTGTGTAGGCAGCATTGTGATAGGAATAGATGTTCCCCCTAAGCGAGACCTGCAAGAGCCATTTGAAAAAATCAGCTTAATGGAGAACAGTAGGTAAGGAGTGGGCAGCTTGTACTTTTTTTTTTTCCCGAGCCTTTTTCTTCTGTTCTTTCTCTGCTGCTCCCACTGTCTGTCATTTGCTCCAGATCTCTGTCTTCTGCGCTCTGCCTCCCATTCTCCGTTTTGTTTCCCTCTCCGTGCCCTCCTTCTCACCCCCGTCTTCGACTTGAGCTTGTCTTCCTCCACTCCAAATGTTTCTCTCTCAGGTGGCAGCCCCCCCACCCCCATCCCCCCCTGTCTTCCCACCACCTCTTCCTCACCTGCCACACTCTCCCTCCCTGGCCTCTCTCTGTCTATATCTGTGTCTATCTCTCGCACTCTCCACCCCCTCTCTTTGCTATATTTTTCTTTCACTTTTCTTTCTTTTATCTGGGCGCACATTCCTCTCCTCCCACACTTGAAATTCTCACTAAATGATTCCAAGTGTCTGGGCCCGGTGCCTCCCTGAGCAGGCAGCACAGCCACCACATTTACACACACACACACACACACACACACGTACGCACAGTTACACCCACAGAAAGATGTACGTAAGCACTGGGTGCTGCAGAGAGGGGATAACAAAGTTAACAGAAGACATGGAGAGAGAAATGGGAGGTCTCTTTGTTCCATTCTGTAATAAGAATTGTCGTTTGTTTTTAGTGGATCCCAGTCATTTATTTTTATCAAGCCACTCGTTAACCATCCATCCATCTGGCTATCATAGATATTGTTTATTTCCTGTTGTTGTGCCCCAGTTCTTTAGTGCATACTTATTCTAAGCAGGTTTTGAGTATGTACAGTAGTGTGTCATGCTTGATGAAAGAGAGAACATTCATGCCGAATCAATTTTTTTTCAAGGATGCTACTGATCCCACAATCAAATTCACAAACAGAGGAGATTCAAAATACCAAAATATAAATTGATTGATTTATTTTTCATATTAAGAGTCATGGCATGCTAGCAGCTCTTTAGTAATTGTTAACAACGTGCTTGCAGTGACAATACTTGGAGACGTTTAGTAGCTATATTGTTTGCCATGTTCACCATCATTTGCCAATTCGTGTTCAAACATAAAGGACAGCTGAGGCTGATGGGAGTGTCGATCGTTTTGCAGCTGCCAAATGCCTTGCCAGTGTTTCGGCTCGTCTTGAGGGAAACATGAAATTCTCAAAACACTGCACTCAGAGCTTTGAAAGTCAACCTTGTGATGACACTAAAGAAAAATGGCCAAAGGATAGTCAAAGTCAATGAATGTCTGTACGAAGTTTGATGATAGTTCTTTTCACAGTGGACCAAAGTGGTAGCCGACGTGGCATTGCCATTTTTCCAGCTATGATGCAAACATGGCTTAAAGCAGTATACTACTACAATGAGTAAAATACTGCATGTTGTTAGTATGTAGTATGGAAAACAGCTTGTGTCTGCTGCACCAGGGCGATCATATTACTTTGGGTTCTCTGACACACGGTCTTCACTAGTGTGAGTCACGTATTTGAGCTTTTGTCGTCCGAAATGTTGTTGTTTTGTAAATGAGAGGCAGCTAATAACAAAATACATTAAACCACAAGTTTTATTTTCATGGAGGCAATCATTTTTTTATCTGATTACATGTCACATTTTTCATTCGGTGAATAACTCATTTCAGCATGAAACTGTAAATAATGATGAAATCATAATTCTTTTCTCCATCTTGCATCATGCTCCCTCCCTCTAGACTGCTGTTTTCTGCTGCCTGTTTCTGTATTCTTTAAGACATCAATAATTCAGGCATGAAGTTGAGGATGAATTATTCACATGCTGATGTCAGACATACAGTAAATGCACCGCGCTCGCGTTATGGGGCCTGTACCCCACTTTTAAAGAAAAGTGGGTTACCTGGGTACCACAAAGTCAGCTCACATTTAAGCCACACTCCCACCCGACTCGATTCGTCTAACCTCTCTGCATTTTTTTTTCTCCCTGTCAGCCGTCCCATTTTCACTCCTTTCATACACATTCAATTCTCTTTTCATTCTTTCTTGTCACCTAGATTACATGCATGTAGAGCAAGGCGCTTCTGTTTGAAAGAGACAACACAGGGACATGGATAAGTAGTGGTGGCTGAAAAAGGGATTTCATTGCCTATCCTCTCAGCACACAATGCAAGCCAACAATCCTACAAACTAATCCCATCGCTGCTTAAAACTCGAGGTGTAAAAACATTGAGGGGAGCCAGGCAGGAAGGCAGGCGGGCAACAGCAGCGATTCAAAACACCACTGTCATTTCACTCACTTTCTGCTCTTTTTCTTGTATTTTTCCACTTCTCTGTCGTTCCCTCTCTGTCTTTTTCTGTCTATTTCTCATTAAAACAGTGCTAGTGTGAGTCATAGGCTATTACTGTATTATCTAGCCTCTGGGTCTATTTAGACACACACTGCCTCCTTAACAACTGTTCACATTAATCATTTGATTCAGCATGACGCTAATTAGGATTTGTCAATACTATTAATCTGCTCATCCAGCCCTCATGTGGATTTGAATATCTCAGTGATTATGTAGACCAGCAGTTGATAAAGTATTACCTGTTTCCCGGCCAACACAAGCAAACGATGAGCAGTGAGGAGGGAAACCGCCATTCAGACAGAAAATCCTGCTCAGGCTCCTGCGTTCGCCATAAGGATGTATTCCAGTGTGAGATGCTGAGTGTGTTTACATGCAGAAAAGATACTAGAAGCAGGGTAGACTCTGATTGGTCGAAGGTGCAATGCAAACACCTTAACATAGCGGTGTTACCTGCATGACAGTTATAGCTAGTGGTGCTAGCGGCAGTGAGAAAGTGAAAAGATTTACTTAGCAACAAAGCAACCACATTAATGATTCACTTAATGTGAATGTGCTGTGCAAATTTACACCCACTGTTTTCTATATTTGCTATACTTATTTCTTTTACTTACTTTATAAGTGATGTGGACCACAGGTGTTACTGGGTAATATAGGTACCATGTAAATGCTTAACTTGAACTGTTATTAATGTATAGGCTACATGTATATCTACATTAACATTAATATGTTGCAGCAGTTCAGGCAGAGCCACTAAGTCGTCCTTGTATTAGCTTGCTGCCATCAGCTCCTTCATTCATGCCTTTACACACTGGTTCATTCATCAGCTGCTTAATTACCAACTTGTAACATCCAATCATTATCAAGCGGGTACAGTACAGCCATTATAACCTGACAGTTTTTGTAAAGGTGCTGATGCCTCAAAGAGCAGAGGTGTTTCTGCCATTTATAACCCAGCTTTCTATTTCAGTCAGGACACTCACGTCATGGTTTGGCAACAACGCGCATTTTAGTTTGGCTGTGTGGCTGTGCTCATGTGATCCTCTGGAACAAATCTGAGAAAGCATGACACAGACTGGCCCTGAGCTCGCAACCCCTCTCCCCATCTGAGCCTGAGACACACAGCTTTTAATGGACATCGATAGCAGCGGGATTATGGAGCTCAGAGACATTGTATGCAGGCTAAATAAGCACCACATGTTTATGTGGCCTATTGTGAGAGGTCGTGGACATAACACGATTGAAAGATGTGTGGAACATGTGACTATGAAATGACTGCTGCGCCTGCCTGAACTGTGCCCGGCTCCATAAATGTCCAGTTCCTCATCACAAATGTTTCTGGCTAAATTAATATGTCATTTCAGTAAGTACACTGATCGAATCTGCATTTGTTTTTCTCACCTATAACTCTGACCTTCTGAGGAGAAAATACTAACACATTTTCTGATGGCTGTAATTGAATACAACACGGAGGAAACTCGCCAAAGCCCCCGCTCTCTATGACAGTGAAAAGGACCCCTATTCAGTAATGAATTTCAATTAAAATCAAGTCAATTAAATTAGCAATTCTGCGAATACTTGAGAGCATTGTGGAACATGCTAGAGGTAGCGGGATGATTAAATGAGCTGAGCCAAAATGATATTAACAAATACTAAAGTAAACACAGAAAAGAGCTCAAGAGCAACTAGAGAAACAGAGCCAAAGATGCAGCCGAGCAGAAGCAGCCTGAGAGATGAAAGACCCAAAAAAATCCACACTGAAGGCTTCTCTGGTGTGTTTTTCTCCTTTGGAGAACTAGTTTGAAATGTACTTTACTCCACAGACGTGCAGATCTCTAGGGAGTGGGCCGAGGTGTGACAGAGCCAGACATTAAACAGAAGCTAGGCCAGGTTAGAGGGGCCAGGCGTGGGAGACAGGAGAGAGCCTGTGGGATAGAGCCCTGTGTAGGCACCAACTTAACCTGCCCCCCTCCCCCTCATCTGCAGTCCTATCTGCTCACCCACGCACTCTCCTCCATCCCCACTCCCCCTCGCTCCTCTCCTCTATTTTCTCTCCATTGTATTCATCACCCTCTGCCCACACTGCAAACTCCATGCTGAGACAGAGAATAAGAGCTCTGCTTGTGTGTTTTGCTAAAAAGTGACATGTAGGAATGCGCTGCAGCACTCCCCCTGACTGCCGGCGTTTCCATTCCACACTGAGGACAATTTGAAGTGGTCTGTACCGCTCTAAACAACATCAGCAGACATATACAGAGACAGCCGAGAGAGGAGGGAGGGGAGCTAATCAGTCCCAGGCCAGTGTTTAGTAAATGCACACAGTCAGTGGTGAGAAGAGGCAGCCCTGTCAAAGCCACGTTAAGGCTCGACAGAAATAAGTGGAGCAGTGCTGGAGAGGGTGATATATATTTTATTGTTACCCTTTTCTGAGTTTTTTTTTTTTTTTCTGAGGGAACCGGTACTTACAGTATGTGTCACAGTGTGGTGGTTTCAGCCTGTCAAGTTTCAGTCTGAAATCGGATACACAAAAACCATGCTGAGTGATCGTGATAAGAAAATAAAGTCTGAAAGCATTACATTTCCGATGATGAATTGATAGACTTTTGGCCCAGATCCAGTTCGATCACTGGCTCGAATCAAAACAAATACAAACAAAATGCATTTCTGTATGCGGTCACTATCAGTCTGTGGTGATGAACTGATGACAGATAAGCAGCAATGACTAAATATGCACACATCAAGAGGTGGTCAAAAGCTTCTTCTTTTTTTCCCCTTTTGCAGATTTGTCATGAAAACAAGGGCGCAGAGAGAGAGACACTAAACAAAGACGGGGAGGCAGAGAGCAGAAGACAAAGATCTGGAGCAAATGACAGGCAGTGGGAGCAGCAGAGAAAGAACAGAAGAAAAATGCAGGGAGAGAGAGAGAAAAAAAAGAACAAGCTGCCCACTCTGTACTTACAGTTCTCCAACATGGTAGATCTGGTACAACAGGTACAGAATGAGTTCTCATGTTATTTGTACTGATTCATTCTGAACTAAAGGTACTAAGTTACATACCTCAGATAAAAGAAACATCTCTGGGAAATACGTTTATTTGCTTTCAGCCCAATTTAGAAGACTAAACTGGGAAACAGCTAGTCTGGCTCTGTCCGAAGCTAACAAAATCCACCTACTGTTTCATCCTGCCCTATGCAGAATGAACGATTAAAGCAATTTTAACACTATTTAAGAAATCTTTCACACTTTAACATACATGGCATAATGATGACTCTAGCTAGCCTTCTACTCCTCACAAGTGTCTCACTCTAATAAGTCCGTGTGGAAATGGGCACCACTTAACAACACTACGGTTTGACTTTTAACACATACATTCTTGTTTGTTTTATCAGTACAAACAAATGTAAATGTAAAA
>JBCAUF010000633.1:9659922-9673123 GCA_038406115.1 Haemulon aurolineatum
GGTTTATGAGCTTTGTGTTTACTGTGATGGATTACCTGGAATGGACATTTATCAGGAAGTTGTTTTTCATACTGTATGTAAATAAGTCCCAGTGAATTTCTTACTGAGGCTTGATTTACAGTATATATTCAACTAAGCTTTCTGTGAGCCATTTAATTCCTGTATGACTCAACAGAGCCCTTTTCTTTACATAATGCTACAAGATGGTTACCATGGCAGTGTTACCACTGTGCCATATGAATGAAGTCATTTACCTTTTGCAAAAGTGACAGTGAAGTAATGGATGCATTATTTTGCCGTTGGATCTGCTTTTGGGAAATGCAACATCATCACTGAGATTTCAAGAAATTCTGTGTCAGTTGGAAAGTTTCAAAACAGCACAGGTGGCACGACAGATACAGTACGATGACACGATTGTTTCGGCACAACGCAAGAGGAAGGAAAGGCAACCCAGAGGTGCTCTTTTGGTGTTATTTACACTTAGTCTCAATTCCTCTTTTGGCATGTTGTGGTTGACACACACGCAGACGTTCACACACACGTAACAGGGCCCTCACCTGTGCTAACCATGCAATTAAAAGAGCAACAAATAACTGACTGTACTATCATCACGAGTGTGTGTGTGTGTGTGTGTGTGTGTGTGTGTGTGTGTGTGTGTGTGTGTGTGTGTGTGTGTGTGTGTGTGTGTGTGTTAATGTGCTCTCATGTGTGACTGCGTCCTCACGTGCCCAGACATATCCAGGAGATGTTTTGGAAACAGGGGGCAGAGCAGCTTAACGCAGCTAAAGAGAGTCTACAGGAAAATGTGTGTGAAAGAGTCTCAGGAGGCTGGAAAAAAACACTCCGTGGGCCTGATGGACAGATCACATGGGACTGAGTGATCTGAAGAGAGAGGGGAAAGAGTTCACGATCTTTAGGACAGGAAAATTGCGATCATCTAAGAGATGACTAACCCTGCAAAAGGACAGAGACGCAATCGGACGTCATCTGCACTGAGGGATCAGTGTTTGGTCCCTTGTTTGGGAAGAGTCAAGTGTCTGCGCCAGGATTAGTGGCATTCAGCTGGTGCTACTGTTAGCTTTGGTACACAGCTGTCAGCTGAGTTGGCCCCCGCTGCAGGGGCTGTGGGGTGTATCATGAGTCTAACATGAACTGTTAGGTGGCAAGTGTACCACCTGTCTGCCATGGCGATCAATCACTGTGTGATGATTAGGTTGCCTAATCATGTACAGCAGTGTTCTCCAACCTTTTAAGTCAGATGTGCGTCCACAACCCTCAAACGCCCCTTGACACTCATTCATTCCACAGTTCATTTCAGCTGTTTATCCATCATTATTTCACCTATTGTATTTATTTAAGATTATTATTATTTCGATTGTTTCATGTGTTTATCTTTAAGCTAGCTATTTTAGCTGTTTATCCATTACTTTAAGCTTACTAACTGTTGTTCATCCAAGCCTCTAAGCTGGCTATTTTGACTCTATTACTTTAAGCTGATTGTTTTAATTGTTTGTCCATTACTTTAAGCTGACAGTTTATCCCTATCCTTTTTGCTAGCTATTTCAACTTTGCAGTTTGCTTGCTGACTAGTTTCCATGCAGTCCTAAAAGTAGAGTTTGGGTTGTTAGAGCTGAATCAATATCGACTATACAGTAGTTGTAATTACTTTTCTTTTTTAATTGGAGCTTCTCCAGGATTTTTCCACCCCCAAGGAACTGCAGAGGTACCCCCTGGGGTACAAGAGACAAACCCGAACAACCCCCGGTTGGAAACCATTGATGTAGAGCAGCAGATCTAAAGCATGCAGCTCAGCATCCTGAGCTATTTTCTGTTTTGTTGGTAATTTAGGTAGAAACCTGCTGAGAAACGAGTGAGAAATGTTAAACCAGACTGAAGTAAGCCTCCTTTTCAGCTTCATGACTATACATAGATCTGTGCATGCTGTCAGCAGGGGCATGAAAGGCCAAGTTGCTCTCATCACACCTCCTTAAACTGAAAAAGTATGTACGTGTGTGTGTGGCTTGACCTGGTCTTACCTTATACCTGACAAATCTCCACTTTTTATTGGCACTTTTGCTTGCACCTTCACACATGGACTCACGTCTACTCACGTTGAACTGCACACGCAGGTTGGGTCCCACCCTGCCGATGCACTCCTCTGAACCCTCTAGCATGTGACACCTCTAGTTGGAATGCCAAACAGCCACAATCCCTATTGTCAGTTGCTCCAGGGAATTGCAGATATCTTGCACATCTGCTATGAGCAAAGTCAGTTTCATATTGTCCTCATATTTTCTCACACACACACATACACACACACACACACACACACACACACACAAACTTCAATCATTTTGTCTATTTAATCTTTCTTCAAGGGAAGATTTCATTCCTCTTCCATGGCCTTTTGTTGACAGCTATTGCTTCCTTTAGTTTTCATTTAGGCATATTGTTGTAAAATGGGCATGAAACCACTCAAATCTGCTAATTAGAGCCTCGGATTTACAATAAAAAAGGAGGAGTGGATGTTTTTCTTTGGTAATGTGTAATTGAGTGAAGATCATCAAAGCACCGCAAAACTGGAAACAGACCGGGGATATGGAATAACTCCAAGCATGATTTAAGCAAATCTGCAGCCTTTTTTTCACTGCTTATGTAAATCTAGGAAGAGGAAGAGCAGCTTTGAACATAACAGAGATCTTTTTGTGTTTTCCTTAGTGGCCCAGGTTTTCAAGACGATATGTTGCAAATAAGAACAGCTCCATGTTTCATGGCGGCATAAATGTACATTTATTTTGAGTTGTTTTTTGTATTGTTATTTTGGTGTAGAGACGGTGTGGGTGGTAGATATGCAGGAACCACACCATCCATATGTATATACATGGTAATTAAGCTTATAGGTGAGTATAATGATACTTTTTATACCTGCGTGTCTTTGAATTGGATTGGATACTCATTTCAGTGTGAATATGCATAGACACACACAGGAGGACGGAAAAGCACTCTCCCCCTCTCCCACAAAAACACTCTGTGCAATGATTACCTGCCTTGCCACTCAGGGGCCATTTGCTGTTACCACAAAGCTGATTATCTCACCCCTACAGCAGGCTGTGTTTGCGGCTTTGCGATTTTCTCCCAAATGCCCACACTGCTATTTGTAGAAATGTTACCTAGCTGGCACAGGCTGAAATATGTTTGTGTTTGTGTGGATGTTTGCGTCTGGGTGAGTGTTTGCGGCGGTGCCTGGCTGTGTGTGTGTGTGTGTGTGTGCGTGTGTGTATGTGTGGTGTGTGCGCGTGTGGTGTGTTTGGCGGGTGGGTGGGTGTTTGTGTGGAATGGAAGGCTGTAAGAATGGAGGGATGGATGACACAAACAGGGCAGAGTGGTGGGAGGCTGGTGTCAGGGCCCTACTCCTACTACCAGGCTGGATGCAGTATCTGACAGCTGACTGAGAGTCTGCAGGCCCCCTCTTTACACAGTCCCACCAAAAGGTCAGCACTTCAATCAGCTCCACTCTCTGGATGCCTCTCTTTCTCTTTTTGCCGCTGCAGAGCCTCAATTCGCCCCCTTGATGCACACTTAGCCGTGCTTGACCATATCTCACGGATGGAAATGTACTGTAGTTTTCACACGCAGCAAAGCAGCCCCAAAATGTGTTGATGCATCTGTAGCGCCATGTGACAGCCACAGTATATTAAAGTTGCAGAGCAAAGCAGATGATTATACACACTGGCTGATATGTGCAATTTTGGCGCACTTTGGTGTGTGGAAAATTGCCATCCCCAGCCATAGCTGACTCATTTCTCTAAGCGTTTAAATTTTCCGGACCTTTAATTTCCTCTCAGTTCCCTCTCAGGTCTCTAATTTGCCTTTATACATCAGGCGCTCTCAATATCCTGTAGCCTGCCACCTGCCGCAGGACAATTTTTTCTCTGCAGATGATCAAAAATTACAATTAAAATATAACTTGACATGGCAAGGCGGGGCAGGCGTGTGCGCGTCACAGACATGAACATTTTTTTTAAAAACAGGACAAACAAGACAGACTGACGTTTCGGCCCATTGAAAGAACTCTTTGTTTCTGCTGCTGATTGATCAAATCAAAACATGGCATTATTTCCTGTAAATGAATAATCCGATGTGTGATCTCATATCTATTGTTTAAATCAAAGGTATGTGGATCTTGATGGTTGCCCAGTCATGGCACCTGTTTAAAAATCAGATTACTCTTCCATAATGAGTCATCTGTCACTCCCCCGTTCAATGCGTAACTCCCTTATTATTCACCTATTACGCCGTTTCATTTTTTCATAATCGTGTCTGATAAATTAACAGGTCTCCCGATGCTGTCAGCTGCATGAATTATCATTAACATGAGGAGTGAAATGTCAACGGGGGTGCATGTGGAGTGTGTCCCATGATTTCATGAGGCTAATAGGAGCATTGATATAAAAGAGATGGAGAGGATTTCGGTTTTAGTATCCACTTGAAACACAGACTCTCATCTGCGCTTCAAGTCATATGAGGTTAAAGGCGCTCCATATCCCCGTCCGTGCAGCCAGTGACTAAGCCTCTATCAAGGCGCTCTGAGGGCAGGACGTTCATACAGCATACAGGAAAATATCACGCTGTCTCGCAGCCAGAGTGTGTCATGTTGAAGCCTCTGCCAGTTCATAAAGATTATGTGCCTCAATTCTTTCCGTTGGCTTTATGATTCATTTTATTGCCCGCTACTTGACTGTGAGCTCTTAACATTACAATGGCAGATGCCTGGACACAAGCTTAACTTTATGGAGGGACAAGCTCAAATGTATTTCCATTACGTAATTTTCACTTTGTTGTATCTAATTTTGTCATCTAGGTTCTACTTTCGTTATTGACCAACACTTTTATCGAATAAACATGTTGTGTAAAAGATGTCAGAGGAGTTTAGAAGTCTATCAAACATCCCAGAGCATCTTCCGACAAGTTGTTGAAGGAGTAGTTGATGTAAGTGTTGGCATAGTTGGACAGCAGGTTAAGTTTACTTATGTTGCGTGAGACCAGCACTAAACAGAGAATGCACCTGAGGCGAATGGGAACGTCATTAGTTTTGCAGGTATTTGGCCAAAAACTACAATGCTGGACAAATGACATTTCTGACCTGATGATGTCACTGGGTGAAAGGTTAAGAGTTATCTTAAGTGATCACAATAGAGCGGGACGTGAATGTCAAACTCAAAATCACAGAGGAAATGACACAGGATCGTTAAGTTATTTAGATCATCTGTGAACCATGAATGTCTGTCCAAAGTCTAGTAATTGGAATATTTCATTTTGGAGGACCCATCAACAGACTGTTGTTGTCATCCCTCGAAGCAGGCTGGCTAGCGTGGCTAAAGACTGCCAATGGCTGGTTCTGCCCTAGTTTTCTAAAAAAAAAAAAACAACCCCAGATATTCATTTCTCTGAGACATAGAACAGTGACAAGATAGTTCTCATACTTTTTGCTTAGTAATAAGTAATGATAAGCTATGATTCATTTCATGTCGATTGATGAGTCACCACTCCACGGTTTCAGATTGTTTTGCTGACGCCGACATGTCACTGGGCGTGGCCCCTCTTAAAGCTGAAATCCCTCCGAAGAATACGCCGGACTATCATCGCAGGACATCCTAAATATGGTGACTCACATGGGCTGGTCTCCCTCATTCCTGCCATGGTCGACTCAGTAAATATAGCCCCACGCGCTCTCTCGAAGCTGGGAGCTGCGCCGTGTTAAGAGTACCACTCAGAGATGACACCATGGACTGTCATAGCATGCATCATGTTATTCTCTCCGGGGTGCAGACGGTGCAGTCTCTTAATTACGGCGCGCGCGGCCATCGATGGGAGATAGACAGTGACTTATTATCACATGCCTCATCAACACCGACGAGTGGCTCTCCAGCGAGGGCTCTCGCTGGATACTCATTGTACTTTATCAACATACGGCACTTCACCGCTTCTATATCAACGTACAGCCCTCGAGCGCTCGGGTCAGACAGTTCGTTGATGAGACATTTTAGGCAGCGCGGCTCAGGCGGCTTGACGGATCTCGTCGGAGGATGCGAAACGCTGAAAGGATGAATTACGATCTTGACTCTGAATCATCCCCGCTCGCTGAAAATGCACACCACGCCAGTTTTAAATTTAATCTGGGGGCCCTAAAAGACCGGTTCCGCATGCACAGTGTCTTCTCTTCCAGAAATGTGGGAACTTCCTGCACTCTCTGTTTTAGCTACACAAACCGAACAGGGCGCGCACATGGAAAGCACATGGTCATTTTGTGCTTTGTCTTTTGACGAGTGGCGTTAAAAGCAAAAGGAGGAGGGGGGGAGTGGGGGGGCAAAGTGAGGGGGAAAATGGAGGGGTATAGAGCTTGGTTTCAACATCCCCTATCATAAATCTGGATTTAAGAAGTGGTGGTTACTGACACGACCGTTTCATCTGCTCTGTCTGAAGTGTTGCTCGCAGGCCCCCGAGGCTGACGGATGAGTGAGTATGAGTGTGTATTGTTTATGAGCGTGTGTGTGTGCAGCTGGGACGGGGAGGGTTTGATGAAAGAGACAGACAGATTGGAAAGGAGAACAGAGAGCAGGATGTGTGAGAGGTGTTGAGAACTCGTTTTTTTTTCTCCCCCCCCCTTTTCTTTCATTAATGGATACTGACCTGAGTCACAGTCTGCAAGTCTGCACAGCACGTGCTTCAATCAGTGGAAAAAGATATTTCAACACATTTGGCAGTTAGATAAAGCGTGGTGTTATTTATCTTGACATGGCAAACTTTTCCTGTTTTTAAATCGAGACCTCAATGCAGATAATACCGCTCGAAGAAAAAAAAAAAACACACACACACAGGCACAAGCAGCAGTTTCACCGTGGACCTTAGCACAGTCATGAGAGCATTTCTGTGTAAACACCGGTACTTCCAGCCCTACTTACAGGCCCTCAAGAGTTTTGACATTCAAAATAAACTGGTTGCGGTTTTTCGGCTCCGAAAGCCTCGAGTCGGCACGTGAATGAGGTCAGCGCCTCCTGGAGTGAGTCTGAGCTGAGACCTGTGGTTATGAAACAAGAGAAAGGCCCAGTTTTCCACAGGATGGGCAGTGAAGGACTTTTCCTGGCTTTGTCACAGAAGCCTGAGGTCATCACTCACAACAAACAAGCCCTGCCAACACATTTAAATCAAGGCAGCAGTGGCCGAGGGTTCCAAATTACTCCAACCCACAAGTGGGCCCGCAGCAGTAAAAGTGACTAAGCTTTCACCAGACACAGGAGCTGATACGCGGCAGCATAATCCAAAAAGAGGATCTGTTTCTTAAGGAGTTATCACATCTAGCAGTGGTTATGACAAATGCAATGACTGCTCCTTCTCTGAAACTGTGGTTTGAAGAGAAGTACGCTAGAAATCTAGTCATCCGACATGCTCTGGTGCAAAATATAGCTGACATCTGCTGCCCCCAGGTGGCAGAAATACTCACTACAAAGCGAAACAAAACTGGCATGGAAGCATAGTTGACTTTTCCACTCAGCATGGCAAGGCTGCTTAATGAGAAAAGCATGTCGTGACGATCGGTCTGTTTACAGCAGCTGGATTGTAAAAATCAGTTGGAGTCAATTAAACTCAATTGTCTTTGTGCATCAAAAACCCCTGCACATAATCAGCGCTGGTAGCCTGAGACGGCCGGATTTACAGAAAACAAACTCTGCCAACGGGTAATTCCAAATAAATTTATTTTGTAATTTTATCCACTGTACAAAGCAAGCTTGGGATCTTCTGGACACTGACGTGACAGAGCTGGAAAAACAGATGAACCATCGATTTCCATCAAACAGAACAGAACAGATTACCTAGAGGGAGGGAAAAAAAAAACACAGGGACTAAGAACACAATGCAAGTGACCTCTAATGCCATGCAAATATTTCCATTTTCACAATTAATAACTATTAATGACATAGTGCCATATCATTGTCCTGTTGAATTAAATTAATTAACGGGACATCTCTCTTAATAATCAGATAACGGTGCAGGAGCTGAGAGGTCGTACCACAGCTCTACTCCAGAGCCTTGACGATGGCCTCGTTGGCCTCTATGCTGATCTGAACCTCGGCCCTCGCTGCCTCATCAGATGTACCAGCCAAGTCAGACTGGGCCTTCTCCAGGTTGGCCCTGGCAGCCTGAAAATAGGAAAAAAAAATGGAGCTTGTCACAGTGAGAAACAGAACAGGACAGCGGATGGCAATGAAGCCTGCAATTCAGATTTTACACACCCTCGTCACCTGTTACACATCTGACAGGAGTAAGCTTCAACCGAGCAGATCATCCTGTTATTCAGAGGTTAACTGTGATGTGGAAGTCTGAATAGTAAGGCAGAGCGACGACGAGTCCAAAGTGGGGTGTAAGACGGGCAGAGAAAATCCCCACTGCCTCTTTGCTCTGAAAGCTCCATTTGTCACAGTAGTGATTAGAAACGAGAAATGCCAAACATAGCTGGAAGTTAAAGGTCTCCCAGTAGGGATTTGACACATCTGCTATAACTCAACAGTGACTGACCTTTCCCTCCTTATTAACAGCGTGGGCCCATGTGCATTTTCACTGCAGAGCGGAGGACAACGAGGAAAAAAATAACTCATTTACTGCTATGAAGTCAACTTGACAGTGACACTGGCACAGCCCAAGGTCAAAGACAGACACCTCCGCAGCGAGCGCGTAATAACGCAGCCTGGCATTAACAAGACTGACATTTAAACAAGGACTCGAGATTCAAGTCCAACTGCGACACTGATCAGATGGATAATCATCAGCTGGGAGGTGCTCATCGGCACAGAGGGGGGAAAAATAATCTAGTGAGAGTTCAAAGACGGGTCTCTGCTGTCAAAGATCATGTCCCTGCTGGGACACAAACCGGGGTGAACAGTCAGTAATTATGCATGCCTCCACAGCCTGGATATGGACACCCGTCACCCAAATCTCATTAAAACATGAAAAAGATCCATAAAGGATTGACTAGCCCGCACTAGACTGACATTGTGAGGACATAATTTGTCAACACTCGCTGAGTGGGAGAGACTTCACATGTTCCAAAAGCGGCGAAGCAGAAGTCTCGTTTTAGAAACGACAAAAGCGTAACAATCTGACTGTATGTGTGAGTGTGACAAAATGAGGGAAATTCAGAGGTGATATTTCGAAACTTCTCCTCTCCGGACAGTTTGTGACAAAAATGTACTTCACATGTACTTTGGCAGGAAAATACTCATACAAATTTGGAACTGATGACAAAGGAAACGTTGACTGTGATACATGTGCACAATATTGAAAATTTCGAGGGAGAAATTTGTACTTCCACGGTGAAACAAAGCTCAAGAGTCAACTGCACAACAACAGAGCTGTTCAGGACTCGCAAGGCTCAAGAACATCTCGGGTACTAGGATAATGGCTGCTGCTAGGGCTTCACTGGTTTTGTGTATGTAAGAGAAATTCAAAGTCTGTTCTTAGAACAAAAGTAGTCAAAACAACCAGAACAAAACATAATTCATCAAAGCTTTACAATCTAAAAGCAATGAACCAAAAGAGTGAGTTTAATTTTTTATTTGGTTTTGCACTGATCATCTGGTTGGAAGACTGGACACAGTGATATTATTAATGTCAGTCCCCAAGTTCAAAGGCTGTAGTCGTCCTCATTAAAGCCACCAATATTGATCCTTAGCATTTAAAGGTACCTCATTAAAAACATTTAGTGTTAGATCATCATAAACCATTACACAGTTTAATAAGGAGATCAATACCAATTTAAGTTCAAATCACTTAAGTAAATAAAGGGCCTATTATGAGCAATTATAAGATCACATGTACAATATGACACAATCTAATCAATTAACTCTGCATTAATGTGGTTGAACTTTTGTTCAGTTTGTTGAGACTGTGTCAATTAAGTGTTTTATTCTTTTCAAACTGCATTCATTTTACAATCATTATTGTTTTCTCTCATACTTTTGTGCATTGATTTCAAACTGATCATTTAACCACATAACACTGACTGGTGTTTTTTCATGGTGATGTTCATAGTGCAGCATGTAACCCTCATGTACCTGTTCCGTTTTTCATGACTACTTCACCTACAAAGTCTTTGGGAGAATCCAAATTTTTCCTACTTGTGTTTAACGGTGCAAAAACCCCTCTAGAAATGTCATTTCGTGGCTTTAAAGGAATAGCTCACCCAAAAATGATGATTCGGTCATTATCGACATACACGCATGCTGATGAGAAGTCCAGTATAGTTTTGTTATTCATCGCCTAGAGGCAACTCTGGATGTTGCCACTTCAGGACACTTAGATTGCAGAGGACAAGCAGTATGGAGGAATATTACAAAGTTTTTGAGTTGTTTTATGGACATTTTCTTCTCGGTTACCATAGCCGCTCCTTATGTGGCTTTGCGGTCCGGTGTAGGTACCAGATCGGCTCGGGCTGCCAGATCGGTTCGGGCCCTGTGCTTACAGATGATGTTACGCATTGTAACTGGCTAAACGGCAGCTTTTGGTTGTAACCATGGAAACTGTAGGAATGCACCTTTTTTTAAAAAAAAAAGAAAAAGAACTTTATTGTTAACAGACTATAGACACATGAAAAGACGGGAAAGGCGAAGAAGTGGTAGAGGAGAAGAAAGAGTGAGCAAGACATTTGAACGAAGACGGATAAATTTAACGACGCGGACATTTTTTAGTTTTTCATTATTTTTTCACCCAGTATACTGTAGGTTTACAATTATTTGATCCTTTTATCCTTGAGATAAATTGATATATTATGAATTATTTTGGCCTTTTCAAAAGTTTTAATGTTGAGTTGTTCATTAGTTTCCTGCCAAAAAATAAATGTTCTCTTGATAAGGATAAGGAAATAAAAATGACTATTGCTTTTATTTCTGTGATATGAAAAACAACATGAATTTCAATTGTAGTTAATTGGTCTTTGATACTGAAAAGGAAGAACGCTTTGTGTTTTGATTAATTTATTTTTTTTATTTCAAAATGACGTCATCTGTAAGCGCAGACCCCCGAGCCGATCTGGCAGCCCGAGCTGATGTGGTACCTATATGTACACCGGACGAACCGGACTTAAGGATGGGGACTGATAAGATTTTATTGATATCAATGGCATTATAGATTCTGCTTATCGATCCGATTCTTTATCGATTCCTGTGGATTTTTTGGCCTTACAGGTTAAAATTCTGACTTGGAGCTCAGAAATTCCAACATTCGTGTACAACTTGAACGCACCACATGTGCGCTGCAATCAGCCCAACTGCACAGAAAAACTCGCTACCCCTGACGGCCAGTCCGCCCTTGTTACCCTCACTGCTCGGAGAAACACTTTGGACCACTTTTGTACCTCTGCCATGGTGTCACTTGTGCTGACTGCCTCTTGCACGAGGGTGACGTCATTATTTTGCAAGGCACGTGATGAGCTCGCGCAAGTAAGGCATCGATAAGGAAATCATTAAGCATAAAGGCAAATGATGTCGGTGGATTAAACCAATTGGAACCGGTTCTCGATTCCGATCCCTAACCGGACTTCACATTAGCATACGGGTAAGTCGATAATGACCGAATTCTCTATGTGAACTGCTTCTTTTAATGTAAAGATGCAGTCTCACCTCTATTAGCTTCTTGTGGATGGATAAATGTAGGCTACAGAAAAAACAAACACATCCAGGGGTGTAGAAAAGGTGGAAAAATGTGGAAAACATCCGTAACAATATTCAGACTTTTACTAATGAATCCAATATTGCCAAAGAGCAGTTCTGCTCATCAATTTGCAACACTGCTCAAAAAAGATTTTATATATCCAAATCTATTAAAAGGAATAATAATCAACGTGGCATAAACTAGACTGTAAAACAGACTCTTATTATCTGTGTATGCTTATACTGGCCAACATGAGTGGAGATGCCGCTCCAATTTCTATGTGAGTGGAGCGGATTTGACATTATACTCACAGCAATGTCCAGCTGGTCCAAAGGAACAGCCTCCTCAGCCAGCAGTTGCACTGAAGAATCAGCGTTGACTGTTACCGACCCACTGCTCACTGTGTACACAAACATACACACACACAGTAACTAAGAATGCCACCACACAGTCATTTTCACTGTGTTTTATAACCAATACAGCATGCATTATACATCAATGATGTCATGCTTCACTCTGGCCACAGTGTTTTTTGTCATCGAGGGTTTTTTTCATCAAAGTGAACAGCTGGAACATGACACCTGGGGATTTGGCTACACTCTATGTTTGAATTGATAAACTCATTTTCTTTTGAAGATATCAATAATATCTATTATTTACATATATAATAATATGTAACTTAACATAATGACATATACACTGCATTAAAATGTGCAAGCTAGCTTTTAAACAGGGGACAAATTTAGTTTACAAGATGTACATCATCTTCTCTTAGAGCAGATATTAGTATTTGAATACTTGGCACTGAGAAAAATAAAAGACATCAAACTGAGATGATTAAAATCATACACATACAGTATCAGCTACTGTGAGAATATAATAGATGCAGATTTCATATTTTCATTCAATGTTGCCACAAAACATCACTGGCTATTATTTGCAGAAACAAAGATGCCACTGTTTGGTAGTATCAGCGCACACACTTCATTCACAATTTATATGAGCAGCATGAGCATCAAGGACATTACATATATTTGACATTCACAATCTTTTCTGTAAAACAAAATCTTACCAAAGTATTTGGCAGCGGAACCATCATCACTGAAGACTGTGACAACACCGGGCCTGAGCACCTGCAGGGTGGGTACGTGGGCAGGAAGGATGCCGAATGCACCGGTGAGTGTGGGCACATCGACCTGTTTCACACTGGCCTCTTTGAAAAACACCTGGAGAGTGAAAACGGAGGATGGGGAGACACACTCAATGAGTTATGGACTTCTCTGCAGCAGTTAAACATCAACAAACGGTGACAGGTCAAAGATGCAGCTGCCAAACTTAAGTGTAGAATTTATCATCATCTATATTAAATCATTAATGTCACCGTTGTGTTTACTTTTGTGTTTAACATAATTAATAGATAGATAGAAACTTGACCCTTTGGAGAACTCAAGTTCCAGAAAATCACACATCTTACATAGAAAAACACACACACCATACA
>JBCAUF010000633.1:9714725-9725645 GCA_038406115.1 Haemulon aurolineatum
TTTTTATGCTTCTGCTCAAATGCAGAACCTGCGCAAACATACTGTCATGACTTCCTTGAGATTGCAATGTCACAAATACAGTTACCATGAATCCAGAGCACTACCTTTGTGACATGCCATTAAAACTGGCTACTCCATTACATCCACTTTGCTATTCCCCAAAGCAGTCTCGTTAGAGCTCCAGAGAGAAGAGTGAGAGAGTAAATGTAAAACTATACTGAGACAATTTCTGGCACACAAATATATCATCTTATGGATATCAAGTCTTCAAACAAAACACCTGAAAAGTTTGAAATTTAGGACCTTTAAAGAAGTTGACTGTGTATGAGAGTAAACAAATCCATGGCAAAAACCTGCCATCTTCATCCACTAGATGGCAGTGGTGTTTTTAGCTTTTTCTGTTTTATTAACAGGCAAATGTACAGTATTGTTTTAACAGAGTGAGCGCCACACCTGCCCTGTCAGAGATGCACCCACTCTAGTTCACATTAGACACAGTCCACCACGGGCTTCTTCAATTTCATGCTACCCCACAGAGCCCGGCCACTTGAAAGAAACCAGTATTTCTCAAGGATGGGACACAGTGAGCTGCACCCTAATAAAGATCATACATTAGTGGGTGCTCCAAAGTCCCCACCATGCTGTATTCATTTGTATGGCTCGGCAGTGGTGATCCAAACCATATGAGGAGCTGAGTGGATCTGCAGAGACCCAGTGAAGAGGCAGGCCACCCACAGCCATCGCTCACCGCTCTCTTTCCTCCCCTCCTAGGTCAGGCAGCATTCCTTCAGTGCCCTGGGGATCTCCGCTGGAGAAGGGAACATCATTTACAAAGACTCAGATAGGCCTAATACAGCATATGCTACCTTCATTTCCCCACCCCCCAGCGATCAAAAGGGAGCATTAAAAAAAGAACCCAGTGACAGACAGATGGGCAGACTCACATTACTTTGGCATTAGTGCATAGCTCACAGTGTCAGAGGTGAACGAGTGCAGGAAGAGAGAGGAGCAGTGCAGATGTTCCGATCAAACAGGATGATAATGCTGATTAGCCCCCAGTCACCTCTTGTGAGTGGGTCTTGAAGACTGGATGGTGTTAAACAAACACGCCTGTCCCTCTGGTAGACAGATACTGTATATCTATCCACAGTATTTCAGTGTTTTTAGTCTCGCTTGCTGTGGCTGTCTGCGTTTGATCACAGGCTGAAAATGAGGGGCCAGGCATGAATGTTCTTGATAAGCTCCGACATAGTCGTGTTTATTGAACTTGATATATTGCCCAAGGGCAGACCACCTTCACTCCCACTCTTCCCCCTGTCTCTCAGTATTATTCTAACCACAGCTGTAGAGTGAAATATCAGCATTCATTGATAAACCCAGACAGTCAACAGAATGAGGTATGACAGTGCTGGAGAAGTGAATGACATCCTATATTCGAGGACTGCTGTTGTGCATATCTTTAGGCTCTTGATATTAATTTGATTTAGCATTATATGGCCAGAAATCCTTTACGAATAACCTCAGAAGTTACTGTAACCACTCTGCTGCGGTGGTCCTTTCTTCCTCCCGCAATTTCACTACAAAGAGATACAATTTAGGGTGAATTCTGGATCACGTCAAAGATTGCTGGTTGAACACAATAATGAGATAAGAAAAAAGTTTAGCGGTTCTATAGGCTACTTTTCCCTCCAAAACCACAAGGAGCAGCTTATAGATGGAATACTACCATAATCAGACAGTATGAGATTTGTGAGGTGAGTGAATACGTCTGAACTATTTCACATTAAAGAGAGAGATGACACAATACAGAACAAAACGTTCAAGACCCACTAGACCAATGAAAAAAAAGAGTGGCTTAAACGGCTTCTTATAAGGTCACATTCAGAGGTTATTATGCAATCAAGTGTTTTCCCAAATACCTGAACAGCTAATTCAATTAGTCTATTGAATAAGCCACATGAAAAAAAAATGTAATTTAAAGTTTAATAATGAAAAGACTAATCTAAAAACTCTTCTATATCTTTTCCAAGGATTAATTAGCGTTTAATTAGTCTAATATTGTGTGAAAATGTTTTGTGAGGTCATATAAGTGCCCAGCGTCTGGCGCTGGAGGGCATGGATCATTTCCCGACTCTGGAAATTGAGTCAGAGTCAAACTGTGTCCTGCCCTGGCTTATTACTGGCTGAGAGGATCGCCCATCCCAGCAGCATAATTCCATCTGGGCTAAATATTTATACAGAGGGGGAACGACATCACTTATCCACAACACATTCATTCACATACGGGGAGAGCTACTTCCAGAGTGGAGTTAGAGTGATCCGCTCTGTTTGGAACATCACTTCTTCTTGCTGAAATTTGCTTAGACAAGCTTTCAGGAAAAGATTTTATACTAACTAGTGAACACAATGAGCTTTTTCATCTATGTTTTTGGAGTGCTTCTCACTTTGTATCAGATTGAGAGGAATCCTGCCAGTGGTGAGTGGACTTTTCTTCTTTTTCTTTTTTTTTTTGTATTTTGAAAAAGTATGACCACAATGTAGCATTTAAAAAACAAACAAACATATAAATAATTGAATGAATGAATCCTCTTACTGCTATCATAATTGTTTTTGTCCAGAATTTCTTTTTATGTACCTTTACCCCAGCCTTATGGGGGAAAATAGTGTTTTAAACAAATATGTGTTTAAGAATAAGTTATCTACTCTTTGTTTATATTTACTAATATATATACACTTAATACATGGGAAAACATACTAGGAGACTGGTCCTATATGGAACAACATAGCAGTACAGATTTATAGTTAGTCATTTATTTAATGAATATTTACAGGAGCAGCATTTACAGACAATAATTTCGATTGCTATGACACAGTTTTTACATGTTCACATATTACTTTATATGTGTTTCAGTCAATTAAATTGTTTAACACACTGTATATTATGATATATATTTCTATCTCCAGCTGGGATGTGCTGGCTGCAGCAGAGTCAGGACCAAAGGTGCGACATGGTGCTGATGAGAGGGGTGACCAGAGAGGAGTGCTGTGCCGGGGGCCGCCTGGACACAGCGTGGTCCAACACCAGCCTGCCCATGAATGAGGTCAGCCTGCTGGGCTTCCTGGGAATTGTCTCCTGTAAACCATGCAAAGGTAAACAAACAAACCATTAGGGAAAAAAAAAACAAAAAACCTGGTTGAATCTGCTAAGTAGGAGGAATGAGTTACTCGTGCATTGCTTCGGTTCATCACAGCAGGGCAGAGTGTTAGTCACGGCATGTGACCCAAAAGTTAAATGCTCGGCTAAACTGCTTTAAACCCACATTTAAAGTCTAACAGTCATTGTTAATAAACATAAATATATTTCACTGGAGTCAGGCTGCTACTGTCAGTGGCAGTTGTATGGTAAGTACAGAGAGTTTTGATCACTGCTTAGATATCACTTTAAGACGCCAAACAGAAAACTTAACTTTGTTGTCCCGATAAACTAAATAAATCTGCAGGGAGTTAGTGAAAGTTAATTTAAAACACGTCATTTGTGAATCAAGATATTTACACAATGAGTTCCCGGCGCAACTTTCTAACAAAATGCAGACGTGGATGGAGGAGAGGCGTTCCACATAACTCCACCCAGCTGTCCTGAAAAGCTTCCCCTCCTGGAATCTCTGCAAGGTTCATTCAGGTTCACTTGCAGATAAATTCTGTTTTCATAAGCAGCACCAAATATGTGAATTTCTCCATGTTTATAAATTCCAGTGAAAATCCAGCTACTGGCATTTTCTGGAAAACACACGTCCCACCTCGGCCCCAGGTTTCTCTGGCTTCGTCACATGGCTTGGAGAAGCCGAGATGTGGACTGTTATTTAGATAAACCTGACAAAAAAAGAACAGAGGAACCACAGTTATAGGTAGCCTACGGCTTTGTGAAAAAACACTCTCACATAAATGTAAACAACTGCATCACGTGTAAAATGAATGAAATTGGTATAATCAGAACCTCTATCCTTTTGTAAAACTAGTTAAAAAGAAGCTCTGTTTGCCTTCAAAATAAGAAAATTCATTCCTGCAGGCTGGAATAAATGCCTGCCACATGCCCAGATGTCTGGGACTCATAATGTGCAACACTATCTTGATCATTTGGAATTCAGTGGGAGGAAAAACATTGGTGTCATGAATGTCAATGAAAGTTTAAAATGAAAGTGGCTTGTCAGACACCTACATCATCATGAGATGTTTGTTTCCAGGCATTCCTTTATCAGGAGACACAGAGGAGGCAGAGAGTAAATGTATACCCTGAAAGAGACAGAGTGAAAGATGGAAACCAACCAAAATGAAAGTGCAGATCTGGAATAAAACTGGATTTTGACGTGCCGGTAGAGACAGGAAATAAGAAATAAATTCCTCATTGTTTACAGAATCCTCAAGACTCTGAGCTGATCAGGCATCATCTCTAAAGACTCAGAAAGGTCCTGGGAAGAGACTTGTGTTGCATTGTCTGATGTTGACTCTGCACTGTGTAGGATTACAGTTCCCCCTGTGTTCTGACATTATGGGGTGTCAGAGGAGCCCAGGGCTTCCTCATTTCTCAGCCTGTAAACTTCTCTGACAGCTATTTGAACTCCGTCTACCTCCGAGCCCCTCCGTCCCTCTGCAGGAGCTTAGCCCAGTCTGTGTGCAGCCGTACACATAGATCTGTTATGAAAACACGCCAGCCTCACATTCCACCAGGCGAGACACCCCTGTGTGTAATGGTCAATAAAGAGATGTGATTATTGTAAATATTGTGCAAGGTGAAAATTGTGTTATGGTCTGGGAAAACCCCAGATCTCAAACTTGTTTTGTATGAAAATGCCTCTGGATCACCTGATGTCTGCAGACTTGTTAATATAGTAACATTACACTGACACTGCGCAGTGCTCACGCACATATGAAACCACTCGCTGTGCTTTTGTAGAGACTTGCGAGGGAGTCAAATGCAGCCCCGGGAAGGTTTGCAAAATGAAGACGGGAAGGCCCCAGTGTGTGTGCTCTCCAGACTGCTCTCACATTCCCCGGAAGCATGCTGTGTGCGGCAGCGACGGGAAGTCATATAAGGATGAGTGTACTCTGCTGATGGCTCGCTGCATGGGACACCCGGACCTGGAGGTCATGTACCAAGGAGACTGCAAAAGTAAGCAGGATTTATCTGGGTTATGCACAGAAAGCAAAATATCACACTTTATTTCTTATTTCTTTGCTAATGCTCCTTCTTTCTTCATGGCCTGTGCAGAGTCGTGCTCCAACGTGGTGTGTCCAGGTACCCACACCTGTGTGACTGACCAGACCAACAGTGCTCACTGTGTCATGTGCCGCACAACTCCTTGCCCAATACCCATGCTGTCTGAGCAGGCCATCTGTGGCAATGACAACATCACCTACCCCAGCGCCTGCCACCTCCGCCGGGCCACCTGCTTCCTCGGCCGCTCCATAGGAGTCCGCCACTACGGCCACTGCAACAGTAAGGCTACAAAAAAACATGCCACCTTCTCTTTTTACCTGTCTTACTTGTCAGTAATGATATAAGTAACAATAAGAACCGTACAGCTTTCATGCAAGTAGTTTCTGACTCTTTCATTTTGTGCAGACCCCCCACGGAGATCCCACAATTCGGAAGGCAGTGAGGAAAACGCAGTCTAGGCCAGCAACTCCTGACACAGCCCCACTTTTTCCAGCGACGAGTTGGTCGACAAACATTTCCAAGTGTCACACCACTAGCTTCCCATGATGACCTCTTCTTTTTTTCGACAATCACTCCCCCCTCCCCTTTGTACGCAGGATGATGATGCGTTTTGACCTCTGTTGGAAGACAAGCATTAGTGTAACCGCCTCAAAAAAGAAGCAACGAAAAAAAAAACAACCTGTGAGCAATTTGTGTCAATCTTGTGTTAGTTTGGGAAATAGAGGCAAAGTGAGCACATGCGTCTCGAGAGAGAACTATCTCATGAGCTCTTTGGGAGATGTGTGCATATTGTAAATAGAATACCACTACTATTTATTGGAGAAGGTATCAAACTCTATTTATGTTTTTATCCTAGTAACAAATCCATATATCCTTGGGAAAGCTGATGCAAAAAAATGTATTTATTGTGTTTTGTTTTTTTGTTTATGTACAATAGCGGTCACTGGCATTGGCATTTTACAACCTTTTTGCAGTCTCAATTACCCACAAACAAACAGTTTTCCCTCATAAATGGAATAGATGGAAAGCGCCGCTTATTTGTTTGGAAAGTTGATACCACTTCATAGCCTGCTATTGTGGTTTCAATTCGCCACAAACAAGAACAGGACAGCTCCAGTACACTTGTATTGTATGTACTTTAGCTTTTGTCTGGAGGTGAGGAAGGGGTTCAGCCTAAACAAACCTGTATAGTCTCTGTCACCCCACACATGTTTACTCTGGATCTTGATCCAAACTTTTGGCCACCCGCAGATTACTAAAATTAACAGTTTGGTTGTGTTTGTTAGAGTCTCAGAAGACTGTTGGTACAACCCCAAAACCCTCCACAATACCTCCTCTGTTGAGTGCTTGGCTTTGTTTTCTAAATGCATTTTTGTAGGTCATGCTAGTTTATTCCGTTGCTGTTTTGCTGCTTTGATTTGATTGGATTTTGTTTTTTCTTTTTTTTAAAGAACTTACTGGACAGACAAATGTAATTAGCATCGTCCGATTGAAAGGAAAATTAAATTTGTCTGAGAACGGGTCCAAATGTGGGCCAACTGAACATACTTGATTACACTGCCATCGGAAATGAATCAATCAATTGGTGAACCTGGTAGATATCGACAGAGATGGCCAGATTCAAATGGCCAAGTGATCCAATTAAACCTTTCAACTCAAAGCAGACGTCTGAAATAATTTCATCCTTTCAGTGTATTACGAAACATTTCAATGGCTCTCCTGTAAATAACAGTCTCATGTGTACCTACCTGTGTACCTACTGTGAAATTTGAATGATGAATGCATCAACATATTTTTGTATTTTTGTACTGCCATTTCAAAACAACATAAAGTTTAATATTTGTCACAATGTGTCTTCCTTCTTTTACAACTGTTAAAATGGGAACATGGTGGTTCCGGGCCACACAGTACGTTTAGCGACTTGCTTTTCCCATTACGTCTCAATTCACCTTGACAAATTGTCTACAATCTGTTGATATATTCAATAACATACACTCAGTACTCTACAACTGTGAAACTATGTCTGACGTGTATTTTATAATATTTGGATTTTTCTAAACTGTGTCACAGTCTTAATCATCGCCAGTTTCAGCCAAATGAGATCATACTTGCACCCTAAAGGGAACTGGACAGCTTTCCTCTCACGCTGGGGTTTGAGGTGGTCACTCAGGCTCCAGCAGCCAGCCAGGCACTTAGTTCATGCGTGCTGTGGTTAGACCTCCTCTCCCGTGCGTGCAGTGTCTGAGTTGCCCCTCCGACGCCTCTCATGTGAGAGGCGACGGAGAATCAAATCCAGGCTGGGTGGCTATTCTCTTCAGGGATGTCCCCCTGCTCCGGATTAGGGGGGAGGGTCAAGGGGATGGAGGGCGAAGGAACGGAGGAATGAATGTTTCGAAGTGCCGCGGCTCGGGTACTGACTCACTTTCCTGTATAAAGTACCTCCCTTGTTTTTCTGTCTTTCTCTTTCCCTCCTCTGAATCCTGCGCTCCACCATGCAGCAGCATCTGGTTCAACTTTAGGGAGATGTTTATATTCCTGTCCAAGTACCCTTTTATTACACTGGGAATGGAATTAGATGTTTTGTTAGTTCGAACAGGGCAAATAACAATGCCACGAGGGGCTGTTGCTGTGCCCACAAATACAACACATGCACAATTGTCTTTTATAGAAATGCACTTTAAATATTGTCTGTGTATTGTGTTTAAAATTATATTTGATTGATGACTGATGATTGGACCAAAGAAATAAACTTGGCCACATAAACGCTTTGCCACCCCAATGGCTGAGGAAGACTTGCTCATCTTTCCGATTTAATACACAGAAAATATTCCAGCTATTCCATCTAAACCTACACCTACTCATGTGGAAAATATCATGTTGAAGCCAATCATTCCCATACCTTGATGGGTGCAAGCCATCTATAAAATTCTTCTGTGAGCCACACAATAAACTCACCAAACCAGTGTTTCTCGCCATAGTTTAAAAAAAGTGGCAACCCCACAGGAATTTGCAGTGAACACCCACTAAAATAAAGCATTTGCCACACTTTGCTGTGCTTATGTTGAAATGACTGTGGCCTTCCCGTAAAACACACAACTGAAAAATAAGTCGAGGCAGCACTTTTGATACATGTGTCTGGACAAACCATCCTGATGAAGAGGAGACAAATGAAACCCCATTTGCTGTTGTCATTATGACTGTGTAATACCTTCTCCAGGAACAACCTGTATATCATTAGCAAGCAGCCCTCTGACTGATGTCGGATATGATTCGCCTGTGTCACACCAGTGGTGGTAATGACATAACCACAGAGTAAACCTATGAGCCATTTCAGAGCTATTCTAATTACCCTAAACATGAGACCTCAGGAATTCTCTGCCCACTTTACTCCACATTTCGTCCCTTTTTTTCTACATGTAATGGTCTGTGGTGCTGCCAGTGATGGGTCAGCCTCACGTGTGTGTGTGTGTCTGTACGTTTGAGAGTGTGGGTGTGACAGTGGGTGATTCTCTCCTACTGCAGCTCACCTGTTATAAGCACGGGATCAATCGCACATATTACATCACGACCTCTAGCTGAGTTGTTTATTACCCCGGAAAACACATGGGGTTATAATGTGACGCCCACACTGACATTTCAGGGCTGCGTAATCATCCTGCTCTGATATGTCAAGCTTCTTTCTCAACGATGTCCACATGGTATCATTTCCGCCAAGTTGCCTTACTACTTCCAGTAAGTTAACAGCCAACATTTAGATCTGAAATGATGTTGTGATGAGACGAGGCACTGTGGAGTGTTTCGGAGACCACCCACTCTCTGGATCGCGCCACTGGATTGTAAACAGCCCAGTCCCACAGCTGAAACTAATAGATCAGATCCATCACTCCATCACAATATATCTGCCTCAGACATTATTTCCCAGACTTGCTTTGTTACACGGCAAGCCTTTTAATTTTCCACATGTGCCTGACATTTAGCTTTTGACAATTGATTACTGCGCTGACACAAAAGCCCACACTCCAGTCTCATAGTTTACACTGCAAGAGATTATATTTTGTGAATTTCTCAGAAATCCTTTTTATGATCGCTGATCTGAGCTCATGTATATTTTATTAAGGCTTATTAGATGACCTATCAGCCAAACTGTCATCATAGGTGAATACTTATTTGACAGTTTATAGACATAATGAAGATGAAGACATGCTCTGAAGAATAAAATAACTATTTAGGATTTTTTAAATGAACTTTTCACCCCAATTTGCAATATGAATCATCAATTCATCCTTTAAGCTTCAGGATGGGCATGTTTGGCAGGCTTGTGGTTCATTTTCAACAGAGGCTACTACCACCATTTACAGCAACAACTTAAATGTCCAGGCAGGTTTACTGCAAATGAGCACTGTTTGTCAGTGATTTGGTCAGGATCCAATCAACAACAAATCAGCAGGGTTAGGAAGTTGTGCAAATGCTAATTGTCCCCAATTATTCTTGGTGAATTGTTTCACTTCCTCGTCATGACCTCTGGGACGACTTCTCTTCTGGCTCTGTGTGTGGTCTGGCCCATATGTTACGGGAATGTATTGGGACTACAACAAATGCAAGGCCTTGAAAACATGTGAAATGCAAATACAAAATATAAATTGTTATCTACAACGAAGTCAATTTGTTATGGTATTCAACAAATGTTTAGGTACTATCTGACATAAGTATAATATGAGATTGTTGCCTTCCCTGTCTTGGCACTCACAAGGTCATTGAACTAACTCTGGGTTGAGTTCATGTTGAAATATCAAGCCACATAACTTTAAAAAAAGAGTCAGTGAAGTGTGATAATTGGGCTGCACTTAGTTCCAAAACTTGACTCAAATTGAGTCCAATTGTGCAATTTGAGGCTTGGAAAATTACCAGGCCATGACCATAATTTCACATCAGCTTTGCAGGTGGCTCTGGCATAGAAACAAGACACAAAGACCTTTTTTTTATGAGTCTTGGCCCCAATACCTGCTTGTTTATAATGGAAAGTTGTTGGTTATCATGGAAAGTTGGTTGGACATTTAATTTTCCGCCATGCGCTACGGTATGCCATGCAAATTCAGCAAAGATGAGAATGGGAACTTTGCTTTGGTTTGGATTTCTTTCGATTTTGCCTGCTCATTATCAACAGCTTCTTTCTGTTGAACAGCCACAATAGCCACTAGGACACATGTAATTAAATCATCTGTTAGGAGATCCTCTGCTTATTGAAGTAGGACAGTGTACCACAAATGAACTCAGGAGGCCCATATGGTATCTATTCCCTGGAACTACAGAGCTGCACATGTTGTACACAGACTGATGGTCAGTTTTAGATTAGAGGAGTAACTGCACCCATGCATTGCGTTAGTAGCCCCACTGTGACTTCGTGTGGACCATGGAGGCGACATGACATGCAAACATGCAAGCTAATGCACATTCATACTGTACATATTCCATATAATGCATGCATGCAAAACATTGTAACAACACGCTCTGAAAACCCACGCTGTCACACACACACACACACACAATGGACATAGAACGCAGGCCAAAAATAATACTCCTGACACTCCTGTAGGGAATATTCTACACAGTCCTCTTCTCATACACACACTTTGTAATTGTCTTTTTTTGTCCTCATTTCACACCCAGCCACCTGCTGGGGAATTTCTTGTTGAAATGAAAGTTCT
>JBCAUF010000633.1:9842386-9853790 GCA_038406115.1 Haemulon aurolineatum
AAATTCCATCAAAGTCCAATGAAATATGATGAGTGGAAATGAATTACACTGTGAAATCATGATTACAGTGAAAGTAAGGACCTTACTACCTCATGACAATAACGAGTCAGTCTAACACATACTATCGTAATATAGCAGCACCACGGTGTACACAGGGGTTTCTACTGTTGGTCAGTGTGTCGAGAGAGATTAATGACCTCTGTCTATACTTGCAGTTGTGTGAATTAAAGACTGTACAGTGCGTGCGATGAAAAGGTCATTGAGAATGCTGTGAAAGGCGAGACAAAGGGCGAAGAGCAGCGAAACAAACAGGTGAAGATGCACGAGTAGAGCTTTCGAAAAGGCCGGCCAGTGAATTTCTGAAAATACAGAGATGTGAAGACAGGCCTATAATTGGCTAAGCTGTCTATCATTGGGTGTATGAAACAATGGCTCACATACAAAGGGTGGGTGTGGAGGCGCGTGACAAAATAACAGGTAAGCCCTGCTACAACTGACATTAATTCTAATACTGGTTGTATAAAAGTAGCTGCAGAAATACTTCTATTTGAAAAAGGCGTGTGAAATTATGTGTGAAATCACGCGAAAGCACTGGAGTGTTATGTCTGATGGAAAGTCGAGTACGTAACAATTAATCGTACACAGGGATAAATACAAATTATTACAATTTCACATAGAGAGACGAGTGGAGAACCCTTACACATGCCTTTGGATGGGACTTACCACTTGGTTGCGTGTGCAATGGTAGGGCTGAATGATGGGTAAACCCAGGGGTGTCACCCACTGCACAGTGTGGCCTGACTTGGAAATGAGCCTGGCGCTCTCCGTCAGCCAATCCTGCAACACACGAAGGCCGGCAGAGGTAAAATGAGCATACTCATGAGCATACTCATAAAACAAATCAAGACTACTTATTCTTTATGGTTGTAACAGTGAGTGTGTGTGTGCGTGTGTGTGGACAAAAGAGCAATCGAGGTATATGTTAATCGAGTCCAAAATCAGTGAGTTTGGACGGTCGGGTGATGAAGATTTCACGTTCTGCTGGGTGGAGGGCCTGACAAAATCATGATGTGTTTGCAAAAAGCAAACAGAAAACAGGAACTTTTTCTCCACAGCCTCAGATTATCTATGTATTTAGGTCGGCTGTTCTACTTCCTGAAGCCGAAAAACAATTGTTGCAAACTTGGTGAGGAACAGGTGGGGAGTTGTTGCTTTCTCTAAAAACTGCAAATGCATCCGAGATGTTTGCCCGGCTGTCTGGCACAGTTTATAAGAATAGAGGCTCTATTAATGTCCCACAAGTGCCTCCTCATACATGCAGGCACGCAGAAAGCTGTAGGAAAGATAAATATGTCTTAGCAGTTCGAGGTAGCAGTCTGGCGAAAAGCTGCTCCATTCATCATCACCTTCCTCCCTATATTCTCGGGTACAACGCAATAAAGGTAGGATGAAAGCAAAGAAACTGGAGTGAGAGATTAACTAGCGTGATAGCTGGAGAGACTGACTGATTAATCAATAGACTGATAAGAGGCGGAGAGAGGGGAAGGGTGAGGAGTGGACAGGCACTGGGGGCACGGTTTGAAGAGAACAAATGGGAGTGTTGACAGAATGAATGGGAAGTGTACAGAGAACGCAGGAGAGGTCAGGGATGACAGCAACACGGATTGATCAGCGGCCGCTCTCTCACTCATACTTCAACTCACCGCTGTGAAATGCACGAGAATGTGACCTATTTAATAGCAGCAGGTGCGCGCACGCACACACACACACACACACACACACAGGCATCAGGTCGGCACTAAGGTGCAGTATGGTCGGAAAGGTATTTTTCATCTCAGACTGGGCTGTCCCCACACATTCCCCAAAGGACATGCACAGCAGCAGTGGGTGGTGTTTCTATTTGCTCGCCAGACTCTCTGCCTGTGGAGATAATGCACAATCCCCTACCAGGTGCACGTCCTACAACTATAAATGGAATCTATGTGATGAATGGGTGCCGTTGCCAGAGTAATAGTGAACTAAACAAGTCTTTCATAAAAAAATGTAAACATAGCAACATGCTATGGGCAGTAGTAAGTCGGAGCTGATAGAAATGGAGTCTGGTTTTATTTTACAGGTCTTTCAGAGGAAGTTTCCAGGAAAGAACAATGTAATTTCATATTAATTAGGGAAAATGGAGACAAAGTTCTATTATTTAAGTTATAGGGACAGTTTCATTTGTTATGCTGGGTTTATATATAACAGTTCATCTCAAGAAAAATGACCTTGGTAAAAAAACAAAGGCTCCTGTGAACTCAACTCAATATCCACTTATTTTACTAGAAACTGTATTATTAATATATGCTGAACTGTGCATCTGTCTGTAAACTAATTTAACAATTTTGCGTGTTCAGCTGTCCTACTGTGCACTGACAAACTCTATATTAAATAACTGTAATTAGTCCAGTTTAAGTATGTTCATTGACCCTGGTCTCAATATTCCCCATTATTAGCACCAAACTACATATTTCTTTCAAGGGAACTTCCTAAGAACTTATTAAAAAATGACAAGGATGATGGAGTGGACTACAATAAATCAAAATGTCCTCTATAAGGTCTGACACAGGAGCAACTGTTACATGTCCATTCTGTAATGCAATTACAAGCAAACAAGTGTGCAAGTGTAAGTTCCTATTATAAACCCACCTGGATCTCTCTGGTCCCTGTAAACATCTCTTTTAGGCTGCTGAAGACCATGCGCACCAGGTAATGAGATGCATCCCATACATGCTCCTGGAAAAACAACACAAGATTATGCTTGTGTAAATTTTCCACACAATCGCACACATAACTTTTTTTGCTCCGCTGCATTTCTCAATTACAAAATTGCAAACAAACTATAGATTGTTTTTCTCCAGTCAGTAGTCATTAGGGATTAAATATATAATGAAAATATAGGCAATAAAAGCTGCAGCACTGGATGAGATTGTATATGTCTCATATCATTACAGCGATATGATCTCCATGGCAGGAGCAGCGTCTCACCCGCCCCCCATCCATCCCCCTGTAATCACTCATAATTACACTTCCTCCCAATTCCTCGTTTAAACAATTAGGGATATTATGCAGAAGTCATTTAGCACAATCCTCTGGCTGTGAGATGGCAGATACACTGACAGCAGGATCATGCTGATCCCATCTATACAGACAATGAGATTAAATCCAAATATTGTAAAGAACTATATGCCTGTTCAACAGATAATAAGCACTACACGACTATAAGATTAAATGCTTCCATTGTCCTGCCATGGTTTCATGTGGGGAGTGGGTGTGCCCATCAAAACATCATTTGCGTCTGACCAAATCGAAGTGCAATAGTTTTGAACTAAAAATAGATTCCTACTGACTGTGCACGGGATATCAAATGAATCCACTGTTGTATTACACTCCTGGCCTCCCTGATGCAGCCATGCAATATCTAATTTCACCGCAATAAGATGATGCATAAATAAACATGACTGAAATGAACTTTAAAAGCTTTTGTTCTCGTTTTACGCAGCTCACTCTGAGTGACTTGGTGTAGCCGGACTCTTTAATGTGCAGGTCAAAGTTACTAAAATCCCTTTGGGTGTACAATCAAATGTGCTGAAATTGTATGCAGTCACTGTCTACTGTGTGATAAATGCCTTCATGCACATGCAGGAGACAATGGAGCAATAATATGCAAGGAGGATAGACCTCGGTCGAGAAGACCTTGTACTTCATTATGAGTCGGTCTGGGCTCAATTATACAGCCTGAGGTATAAAGGGAGCCCCATATAGAGGAGATCTTGTGCTAAAAGGCCATCCTGACATATCATACTGATACAACACTAAAAATAAAACAGCATGCAGCGCGAGGGAAGCCCCCATCTGCAACCACCACCCTCCACCACCACTGTACCTTGGGGAACTCATCAATCTCCTTCAGCCTCTTCTCTATCTGGAGGCGTCCCCCGTACCGCGTGACCCCGTAAACCACAGTCATCACCGTCTGTTTGACCACCTTCCTGCTGATGAAGCCCTCCAGGACTTTGGCGATGTTCAGACCTTGCTGTGCGTCCCGTGCACGGAACTCCTCCACCTGAAACACGGGACCAAACATGTGTGACGTGCATGCAAACAGATTCTGTGTTTTACAGGATATTCTGACTCGTGTCTGCAAATTAACATACATATAATCAGGGCAGATGTGATGAAAGTTGCCTCTCACAGCTTTCTAAAATGCAAAGTAATGTCATCACATGTCCAAAACTCTTGAAACCGTCAAATGACTCTCTCATAAAATCTGAAAAATTCTCACAGTTTAGAAGCTTGAAAATGTTTGGCTTGACTTAACCAAATAATATGACTGTTGCCACTGATACCTCTTGCACAGCTTATCCTTGCGAGGAAAGATTTATTTATCTATTGTAGGTAGCTGGCTCTTTCACAAGCCTGATATGATCTACAGTATCATCTAACATCTAACTGCAACAGCCAGAGGTAAAAATACAACAGTGAGATAGTGTCCTGCAGTAAATTGCACTCCACTTTCAGTCAGCCCCTCCCAGATCACTGACAAATCCACAATATATAGTGCAGTTTTAGTCACTGCCCTTGGAAAGATTAGGCCCGTGACACACTTTCTTTCCTCGGCACACTCTTGATTCCTCCTGTACTGAAATGTCACTACACCACAATTAGCTTCATATTGTTTCCGGTTAAAAATATGCAGGTCCCCAGCAAGCTGGCTCCTTTGATAGCGTTGTATGCACACTTGTCCTTTGAGCCTTTGGATGTGGGATGCAGTTTCCTCTCGCTGCACTTTGATGCACAGCATGAGAAACTAAGCGCTTTTAAATGCAAGACCTAAAGTGAGAAACTTCTGTGAAATGTATTCTCAAAGCCTCGTCTGTCGCTCACTATGGGATATATAGCGAGTCATCTGAATATTAACAGCTGAGAGACTGCAACGTGCCTTGCAACTGAAATCAATTACAATTCAGTTACTCCAAGTCTGTGCTGTTCAAAGAGGGGAACAAAACAAGGCAAACCAAAAACAGCCCACTGGTGCTGCTGACCTGCTGTGCTACTACGCTGTACACATCCTGGGGCACGTCGCAGGGCACGAGGTTGACCGATGTGGCACCAATAACATCTCTGCCTAGAGCGGCGTAGTGCTGGAGACCATTACAGGAGCCGTCCTGGAGGAGAGGTGGAGAGAGGCGAAGGAAAGATTAAAGCGGCGTTGTGGAGGAGGAGAGAACGGACACGGGGAAAGAACTGAAGGGTTCAGCACACGGTGGGAGAGGGCAGTGCAGGAAGAAAGGCTAAGGGTGAGCAAGAGGGATAATAGATGATTTAAAGAACGTGGATGTGAAAGAACAACAAAGAAACTGACAAGACGGAAGAAACAGGGGACATAGGGCAATATGAAACACATGAGCATGGGCTCAATAGATGAGAAAAAAATGTTGGTTGATTTCAAACAGCATGTCCCCAAAGCTAATTTTGCATTTCATGTTAGACTATCAAACCATCTATACGCATCTTGAATGAACTGCATAATTCAAAGCAACATCTGGACTGGATTTGGCGTTGGACATTGGAAAGAAACTAGGGACGTACATAATTAACTTACAATAAATTATTTGCCATTCGCACTGAATCAAAAGCGTCTGGTCAGTTCCATATTGGATTTTTGTTGGCGGTTTAACAATGATCCAATCAAGAATGAATGCTGAAGGCTGTCCACCACACATGATATTAGCCGTATCTGGCTACCAACAATGTCTACATCTCACGTGGCAAAATGAAGAAGCTTTATATGAATATTGCAGTGAGGTTGGCAGCATTCCCGCTTACTGCAGAATTCATCTTTTTCATTTAATTACCATTAAAATGTGGCCCCTGACCCAAATGTCTCTCTACAGCGCCTGTATAGCAGACTCTTATGTTTAGGCTATAGCCGTTGCATAGAGGTGCAGCAGGTCATCAGTCTGCTACTGAAGTTCTGTAACTGCAGTTAAAAGTCTCTCACACAAACTGACTCCTTTAGGCTATTTAGCCTCTTTCCTTTTCTTATTTATTTATTTATTCTATTAGGAATAGTACACATTAATTAACATCACTTTGATGTAAATGTGACAGATTTTGCCAAAAGGCTAATTTTCATTTGCAGTGCTTGAGCAGGTTGAAGTTCAGAGCTGTACTCAGTAAAGGCCTTGCAGCTATTGTCCTTTCAAAAAAGCTACACAGAGGAGGTGCTTTAACCATATTTATCATGCTGCATTTTTTTAACGCTTTTTCTTTTGTCCTATTAAGCCTGAAGTCAGGTAAATTTTTGCCACTTGCATATTTACATGGGCCTTTTTGCTGGATACCATTAACATTAATCAGACAAAAGAATTATTTAAAATATTCGATATATTCCTAAGAGTAACATAAATGAGAGACATTCTCTCAAGTGCTACTTCTTATAACAATGTGATTGTTATAAAAAACAAGGCCTGCTTCACTCAACAAAACTGTAACCAGAGATTAGGCTGAAACCTATAAATCACATAAGGTTGCACAGTGAGCGGGCTACACTGTGCAGTAAATAGTGACTATTATAGAGAGAGTCTGGGCTTATGTGCCAGATCTCAGTACAGGATGGCTGAAGCTGTGGTCTGGTTGGTTAAGATTAGGGCTACAGGTTTATGATAGATAACATAAAATGGCCCCAGATAGCTGGAGAAGTCTTGCCTTATTAACTTTGATGTGCCCTCTGAAACAGCACTATAAAACATGACTAAACGCCACATATTATTTTTAGAAGGCTATAAACTGGAACTATGATTGGCCTAGGGTGTAGTCAAATGTGTAAATTCCTAAAAATAATCTGTTCTCATCATCTCTCTTCAATCTGAGTAAAGAATAATGAATCTACTCTTACATTTTTGTTTTGTATCTAAATAACCTATTGAAGAACACGCAGGTAGGAGATTGAAAATAACATTCAAATCCCAATGCAACTCTGCGATCAGGTAAATAATTCTCTCTTTTATGAAGTGTTTTATGGTACCTGGTGAACAGGAAAATGAGAGATGAACTGTGTGGGATCAGGAGATCTCAAGGCATTGGATATCTCCATGCAGCAGGCCAAAGCCTGCCAAGGCTCATCAGCATCCATCCACCACTTCTTACCCTGAGAAAGACAAACATAAGCACATGGCACATTATCCTGCATGCAAAAGCACCGACTCGAAAGCATTTTTCACTTTTTGTTTTGACGGTTACTCCCATCCCCTTTAGATTTTGTCGCTGCTGTGACTGTTCCCCCAGTAAGAGAGACAACAGTTATCCCATAATCTGCATATTTTAGAAATTGAACATAGTAGCTGGTTTTGTGTTTCTGCAGAATGTAATTGTGCAAACATCAAAAGTTCTAACAAGAGCTGCAATGTGGAAATGTAAACGTATGGTTGGATTAAGCTACCACTGGACAGGTCAGAGCAATGAAGACAAACTGACATTGAGAGGGTTGGCAGCAGAGTCCAGTATGTCCTCTATGACAGAGTTGGCGTACTCCAGCCGTTCCTGTAGTGAGCACCTCTTCTTCAGTCCCGTCAGATTGACTAAGTGGATCTTTAGCCAGTCAAGGCCCTTCGGACCGAGGGGCTTCCCCTCTGCAAACACAAGGACAGCCCGTGTGACATCACTTCCTAAATGATTAAAGTACGGAGGACAGGGGTAGGTGCGTCCCCTGAAGTCCATGTTGTGAGGGAACCAGAAGATCTCATCGCGCATGTAGTTGGCGATGGAGAGCTTATATAGAGCATCCGTACGCAGGCTGTGCATTTCACCATATTTCTTTTTCGCACTGATCACCTCTTTCTTCATGAGGGCTTTCTCAGTGCTAGTGTACATGGGATCGTGGGGGTTGAAGTGAGGTATTTTGGGGGCCTCCGACAGAGGTGGAGGGATGTCTAACTTATCACTACCCCGATCATTGAAGATGGAGATGATAATATCTAGTAAGGGTTTGTTGATCGTCCAGGCACAGTTGCCCAGTTGGTTGAGAGAGTCCAGGACTGGGTGGAGGTCCTCGTGGCATTTCTCCAACAACACGTCATGTTGTGTTGCCCCTTCTATTGTGCGCATCAGCTTGACTGGTGTCAGCAGATAGGCTCCAAACCTGGCGCTCAACCAGGGCATAGGAGGAGACAGCATCGGCACCACATAGGAGTCGAAGGTCAGCTTGGTCTCCATGGCCTCCTGCTGCATCTGAGTCAGTATGGGATGGGGCTTGATGAATCCGATCTGGAGGTTGAAACATCACAGGAAATGTTGCTCTTAAAAACGGAGACAAATGTTTCCATACACCGAAGACAAAGATAAAATAGACTAAAGACTTATTCACACACTTTTTTCAAAAGTTTAAAAAGAACATCTCTTTAAATCATAACAGGCAAGAGGACCAATGAACAACCTCGGCACTAAGTAGAGGCCTGAATGACCATCCACTACAAAACGAAAGCTCAATAAACCTTCCCGCCAAACAGGTTTGTTCCATTTTTTCATTTTATTAAAAATAATTGCTGAAATTGTTAACATTAAATTACTGGACCTTCTATATTGCGGATGATTGAATTTAACTTGTTTCTTTTCTTTATTTAATCATGTAAAACCCCAGTTGGGAGTCATTTTCTTCCCTGATCATGGTGTGATGTAAAAAAAAAAGTTATTGTGTCCTAGTTCTAACTCACACTTAGAGCACGTAGGACTGGACATAAAGACCGTGATGAGAAGAAATACGGTAAGCTGACAGAAAAACAAAACACCTCGGCATTGCTTGCATTAGTCAGCCTGTCCTGCTGTGCTGTAAAATCATTAGGATGCTCCCCTGATGGGCTAACCTCCATAGAAAGAGAGAGAGAAAGGGGAGGGGAAGAATAAGAGAGGTGAAAGGAGCTGGGGCAAGGGAGACATAAAACGCACCGGAGCAAAATTCTGCAACAGTATGCCCGACTGTCAAAGACTGTCAAGTCCAAAAAGTTCCCAACTGCTTTTCTCTCCCCTGACACGGTCGGCTCACCCTCCTGCAGGGTCCCATGGCAGTAAATCAGCGAGCCAATTAATGGGACACTAAAAAAGGGATTAGCCTGGAACCTATTCATCTTACTCGACTGTTCTCTCTGCCAATTCACACATGGTTTTATAATTCACACTCTTTGGAGCCTCACGTAGGATAGGCGGGTGCACGAGTGTACAAGGTAACAGGCTTTAGAGCGCTTCTTGTCCAAAGTGAAGGTCGAGTGTTTTCAGGTATTTTCCTCCGTTTCTGCTGCACTGTTCTTCCTTCCTTATTATGAAAATGTCCACTCTGCAACCACTTCAATTGTACTTATAAATCTTTTAATCACACTAAGTGTGTGTAATTTTCAAAAAGTCAAAATGGATGTGATAATTAGATTTGACCGACGGAATGTTTTCATAATGAACAGCACATCACTTTGTTTTATATTTAAGCCTTTTGAAAATCTTTTCTCAATATTTTTTTCCCAAGAGAACCCTTTAAGTATAATCCTTGGCCATTTTTCCACATAAATTTCAGATGAAAGGATCTTTTTTTGGTCTGGGTTAATGCTCTGGAATCCCGTTACCAGGTTATCAAAGCCCTGTCTCTGCAAGACCACTTAAGCATAATCGCTACCAACCCCAGGGTAGCCAGCTCCTTTGACATCCCACACATACTGTACCTGACGGGTGCTATGGAAGGTGTACATGTGGTAGAGGATGGGGATGCGCTTCCTGTCGAATGCCGGGCTCAGGATGTCGCTGTTAATTTTGAGGTTCTTGATCATCAAATCCACCATCCAAGTGCCTAGCTCCAGGGTCAATGCATACGGCCAGTGGGTCTCTTCTCCCTGCAGCGTGGGGCCTAAACTCTGCTCCATCTCAAGCTTACACCACTGTTCCCTGGGAAGGACTTTGTACTCCTAGAGGGAGAAAAATGGAAGTTATCATGGTAATCTACAGTTTTTGGAAGGCATGACTTATTTTTGCTCCACTATAAGTCCGTAAAATAAAACTGCCTTGAAGCAACATGTATGATGTTATGTATGAAATGAACAGTATGAAAATATAATGTAAATGAGACCTAAGACAAGCAGGTAAGTAAGACGTTAGATTAATGTTTTATGTCACAACAACAACAAAAAACAGAATAATAGGCATCATTTTAACTACAAAGGCCGCCTGTAAAATGACTTGCATGAAACAAACACCTTAACTAACTTCTAGTATAACTTGTTACTGCAGCATAATGAGGTCTTGCTTGTTATAGACTTGATGACATTAGCATTTTTTCCCCCAGTGTACCAGAACTATCATCAAAACTGGTGGAACACACAGTGATACTGGTTGTGGAATCCCATTGAGGAAACGCTGTCATTTAAATAACACAAAAAATAATGAACAGCATGTCAATGAGCTGGAGAACACAGTGCCAAAGTATTCCATCCACATAAAATGTCGGTCACTTTTCAGTACCTCTCAATAGTTAATCATATGTCTCTCACCTTAACTAATTCATTTATCTAATATACTTCACTGCTGAGGTTAATGGCCTGCCTCCCTCTATGATTAACAGAAATCCACTGTTAAGCTATATACAATATATTCGTGTCATGACTCAAACTGACAGCTGTGCATTGTGTTTTCACATCTAACTAGCTGTTGCAATGGACAGCAATGATCTTCAGCTTGCACCTTTGCAGGTGTCTTCTGTGCAATACAGTGCATAGTACGTCTATAGCTTCTGTAGCTACTGACAACTACTTGCAAATAATGTATTCATTGGTCATTTAAATGATTTCAATACATTTGATTATGCATGACAAAGAATCCTGGAGAACAAGTTGGTCTCTCGTGGTCTTGCACCATTGTGCATGCACAATGAAAGAAATGAAAGGCTCTCTTGTGCAGATAAATTCTCCTTTTGCAATACACAAAGAGAAGTCTACATATGGTAAAACATCTGGAGCATGACGATTTCTCTACCTTAGTGTCTTTGGCCAGCAGGTCTGTGTAAGCGTTGTAAATGTTCGCCAACTTTTCCAAACTCCCATTTTTCTGCTTCTGCCGCATGGTGTACTTGGTGTGGACCCTGTGGCCGAGCTCTCTGGCCAAAATCTTGAGTGACTCGCCAGAGGGAGGCAAGGTGGCAATGCTCTGGACAAGAGTAGGACATGTTCAACGGAGGAAAACATTTTTGTAGATTCTGTGAGAAAAACAGCAGGCCTTTTGGCAGATCAGATTCAATGAAAAGGAAAATCTTCAGTCAGACATGAAATCAAAGTGAAAAATTGTCTTTTCAGAATTAACATCACATACTGTGTGTGTGTGTGTGTGTGTGTGT
>JBCAUF010000633.1:9934752-9944918 GCA_038406115.1 Haemulon aurolineatum
CCAATTCCCATGATTCATTGCGCGCGTGTTCACGGTCCCTCACTGCGGTCATGGTAACCGAGGGCTCGCTGGGAAGTCGAGTCTCCCGCTCTTCATCTCCCATTTTCCACAGGTTTCGCGAGATTTACATAGGCGGGTTGGTGTGTGGCAATATTTCTCTGCCAGACGAACCGAACAATACTGATATGATATCTGCGTAAAGGTAATGAAAATATGTTCCGGAAAGCGGATATAGTGCAGCCGCTAACACCCAGGTGTTGCTGGCGTTTGTTACCTGCTGTCAGGAGCACCGAGGAGCGGATGTAGCTATAGCCGCCTCCACTTATCTTACAGTAACATCTGCATTGAGGTAGAGCTAGGACACACGAGCCTTACTGGCAGCCTACAGTGTGAGGTGTAGGTGTGTTGGATTTAGTCCAGGACAGGTGGTGTACTGCATGACTTACTGCGCAGTTTATCGGGCTCACCTCATCTTATTATACATGTATGCAGCTAATGTGGAAGTTGTTTTCACTAAAATGTAACCGGCTAACGTTGCATGTTGTAATCCGTCAGATACAGTGAAATGGCTGACGTATTTTCCTTAAGTTGTGCCACATATATTTTTACAATGGCTGTTTAATCCGTGTACAGTCTGCTAAGTAAATATGACAAGCTACACAGGTTCGCCTTGGTAGAAAACAGTGACCTCCATGGTTGTGTGGTCAAAGTAAAATACCCAGGAAGTTATATCATCGTGCTAATCTATTGGCTGCTGGAGTTGTCAGTCTCTGCTGAGCAGGCTGCAGCCTGTCACAGGTCTCCTCAGACAGTACAGCCTCTCAGCTGAAGTAGAGGCCTTCCTCATGCTATACAGTATACACACGACTATTATGTGAAGTTTGGCAGCTGTTACATTCACTCACATAATAACTGAACATTGCCCTGTCTTTCTCTTAATCAGTAGCCATTCAATTTCTGGAGGCATGTCCAAGAAAAGGGGCAGGTATGTAGAAATAAAGCTACTCCATATGCCATCACATGATGCTATTAATGGTAGTTTTAGAATATGAATAGCAACAGTAAAACATGCATGAAAAAGTGCTTAATCTGGGTATAAACTTCTGGAATTACCCAATAGTTTATACGGCTGTAGTGTATGACATTCTTCTATCTATATCTATATCTATATATATATATATATGCATAGTTAAACAAGTTATGGTGGTGGTGATTCTGCAAATAGACCCAAAAAACAAAGGATATTTAAAGTGGCCTCACTTTACCCTATAATTAAACTTACCAGAATCTATGCAAATCATATTGTCGCTGTCAGGCAGATGACTTACATACAAAACTGTTATTTTTCAGGAAATGGGAAAAACAAAACAAAAACTTCAGTCATGATTTAGTCATAAACTCTTTGTACTTTTCACAAGTTAAATATTTGTAAAATCCACAGACAGATGTAAAGAGTAACCAATGGCATTGGTGAATGAGGAAAAATAAAAATTTATGTAATATGGACAAACAAGTTGTCTCTTTCCTGACAGCGATGACATGTGATCAGTCAGTTGATATGGTCCTCAAGTTAAATGGCCTGATAAAGCCTTTTGCATATGTGTAAGTTGCGTACTTTGTCTTAAACCTGAACCCCAGACACACAGAGCTGCATATTCACCCTGTTTTACCAGGAAGCGGAGTAGTGGGGAGCTGAGTGACACATTGACCCCGGACCCCAACTGCATTCTGGGAGTCCGCATTCAGCATAACTGGCGTGAGAAGGGGAACCAGAGCAAATGGAAGGGAACAGTGCTCGACAGACTCAGCGTGAACCCCTCTCTTTTCATGGTGAAGTATGACGGCTTTGACTGCGTCTACGGCATTGAGCTGTTCAAGGACGAGAGAGTGTCGAACCTACAAGTCCTGTCGGAAAAAGTTGGTGAGTTAGTTAGTCTCGCAAACTAATTTGCAGCTGTTGTGTGATAAAGGAATGTCTTTTAGGTTTGTGTGTTTCTTACTTTTATATCGCATTTCCTTTTGTGGCTGCATCTCTACAGTAAACAACAAGATCAAGATACCTCCAGGGGCGGAGGAGCTGGTGGGCAAAGCTGTTGAGCATCTTTTTGAAAAGGAGGATGGCGAGAAGAATGAGTGGAGAGGCATGGTCCTCTCCAGAGCTCCAATCATGACCAACTGGTATTATATCACTTATGAAAAGGACCCCGTTCTTTATATGTACCAGCTGTGGGACGACTACGCTGACGGAGACCTCAGGATTCTGCCTGAAGCAGGTACGGGTAATTTGGACATAACAAAGACAAATTGATACAACAGACCGCTTTATTAAGTCTTGGGATGAGCTTGTCCTGAGGCTTTATAGATAGAGTCGAGAGACGACTTTGTGGTGCGGGTCACTTTTCCACTTCCATTCACTTAATGTGGCATGGGTAGCATGTGAGTTCAACAGCAGTCACGGGGGGGGGGTCATGAAAGTCGGTATTTATCACAAGTCTTCTGTCAGGGGGTTTGAGTCCCAGACCATCGTCTTTGAGAGGTTATGAGTGGTAATAATATAGTAATTAAGAATTATGAAAAGGGGAGCTTCATCAAGCAACTGTTTCTGGAGCTTTTCCAGAGGTAATGCATATGCTTAAGCATGCACAAATTGCTGCTGCTAATGTGAGAATGTGAAGTGAATTGGCACTCACAAACTTTCCTAGTAACTCCTGATCAAGTCTTATTCAGATTCTGGAAATCCACCCAAATTGAGACTTAATGTTGATCAAAATACTTCTCCGCTGTTTTTCTCCTTCTCCCAGTTGTGCGCATTTGTTTTCAATGAAGCCTTTGATAATCAATCAGTGGATTAATGGATTATCAATGTCTTATCGGTGGTATTAGGTGCCACCGAGACGAGAGCTGTGGCACCGAGTCAGAGGCTCAGCCACGATGTGGAAACGAGCTTCGCTCTCCCTGTAACAAGTTTCAAATACTGTATCTAACATCATAATTAGTCCGAAGATGTTAAATGAAGGTAAAAAATGAAACATAAGGTAAATATCCTGCATAGCTCCCCTCCTCTTTGCTCCTCTGATCAGAGCGGCGTCCCCAGCAACGGTCTGTTATACTTGACGACGGTCTGATGTCCAGAAATAACAGACCGTAGAATGCAGCGATTGACCAATCAGAGTGCAGCATTCAATAGAGTCGTGTTATGATAAAATATGTATATCCAGAATTCTTACACTTTTCTAAAAAATCTTGAAAAGACTGGATACAGTTTTTTCTTTATTTCTGGTCTGTAAATGTGTTGAATTAACGCTTACATTGAGAAGGTAGGACTGGAGAAAAAAATGAAGCTATATTGTAATACCAAATAGTAATTGAGAGGCACAATTTAAAGAATACCATAAGTCTTTGTTTTAAATGCTTTTCATGCATGTTTTTCTCAGAAGCCAAATTACACATTATTTTATACTCCTTTGAGATTCTTTGTTTAATTGAGTCACACATCAAATAAATATAGTAATAGGAATTGTTATAATTTTTCACTCCGCAGAAAACAAGCACCTGTTGCCTGCAGACAGGAAGCCAGGAGAAGAGACAGAGAGTCTGGTGGGGAAACAAGTGGAGTATGTTACTGACAAGGGTGTGAAGAGAACAGGCCTGGTCATCTACCAGGTCCCAGCCAAGCCCTCAGTCTACTATATCAAATATGATGATGACTTTCATATCCATGTCTATGACCTGGTCAAAACCACCTAGAGATAGTGGACATTTTATCTCACTCTCCAGTCTCAGTACATCTGCTTCTGTTCCATCATTGTTATAATCTTGTTATTCAAAGCCATGGCAGGGTTGAATAGTTAATATGCTTTATTGTTCGGAAGAAAGTGCAATCTGTCTCTCATATGCACAGCAGAACTGTAGCACCGCTATGCTTGGCTATTGTGAAGAGAGGGAGTCGACTTATTTTGTGTTGCTGCTCTACTTTATACATTACGTTTGGACAGTCCAAGGTTGCACTGCCCAACAGCTGCAAAGTGCAGTTGTTACTGTATTTGCATTGTTGTCCCTGAGATATTCTCTGATCTATCGTTAAAGTAATTATCTTAATTCAATCCCAGTATGACTAAAAAAGCTGCTCAAAACATCCTATTAAAGCCATTTTCCCTTTTGGATATTCCCAAAAGCTAGCAAGTAAATTATGTTTGGGATAGATGTCTTCCACTGAGGCATTTATTGAATAATCAGATGATTTAGTGTCAGCACTGGAAGGAATGAATGGAGGCAGCATTGTTAAATCACCTGAATGGGGCCCCTGTATTTTCAAACGCCTTTCAGATGAATTATTCTCAAGTGAAAATGTACTTCTGCACCTTTGCACCATGTTTAGTATTGTTTCAGATCAGCACTTATGTGCTGGTGATGAAGATGCAGTTTGCTAAATTCACATTTCAATTTGATCCCACATAAATCATAAAGTGCCTTCCGGCTTGTCATTCTGCAATATTGTACATACTCTGACTGTCTACGCTCTCAATGAATTATAGCGTATGAAGGCTGCTATTTGGTTTTCATTCAGAAGTGGTGACACTGACAGCTTGAGGAAAGTTTTGCAACCATTAGTTTTTATTAGTGCTGTGTTTTGCTCTTGATGCGGTAATGAAAAAGTTCTTAAAATATAACACACGTCATCCTCGGTTGTATTATCTCACTGTTGATATTGTGGGGAGCACTTTATTGTATAAAGTTTACATGTTTAGGTTATGGTACGCTTCATAGTTTCCCCAAATTGCTTTTTCCTCAAGAGCAAATGTGGCAGAATAAATGCTTTATATCACACGCATGATGGAAAAAAACAAAACAAAAAAAAACTTGTTGCAATACGGATAACAGTATTTAATATGTACAACTTGTGTAAACTGCCTTGTAATGTTGCCTGTTGTGATTACTCTCATTTGTACGAATATCTCATCAAAACACCACCAGCTTTTAGTGAATTAATATACATTAATTATAAACTGAATATTAAACAGGTATAATCAACTGACAAACCAGTTTGTTGACAGTAACTAACTAATTCTGGTTCTAGTCTTTATAACTTTGTCTTGCAAACATGACATGTATGCTTGCAGTATGGTATTGGTATTTCATCCCAACTTTGTCACCATGTCCTAGTTTCTGAATTGGTCTTGGTCTTCTTCAAGGCATTCAGTGTATCCCGCAGTAAGCTAGTCATTCAGTAAATATACTGTTATTTTTAGCTGTCAAAACCCTGCATGCGTCATCTGAACAGAGTGTCTGGAGATTTTCAAACCTTATTTTGACAGTAGAGAAATGACTGTGTGGCAGAATCAGTACCGTTTGTTACATCCACATTAAAACAAGACAAAACAAAACAAAAAAAGGGTTAACACTGTACCTCACCGCTAGTGGTGCTGGAGTGTTTCTATGTTGTGTAAAGTGGAGTTACAAATGGCTGTGTGCGCTCTTCATGCTTTCAGTCACCTCCTCCTGTTCTGACGTCGTAGCAACATCAACAGGCCATCGGTGTCATTATTATTCTGTCATGAGTAATAAAGATTTTTGCACATTTGTTTGTTGTTGTTCTTTGAACATACCGCCATGTTCAACATGCAGTATATAGTTTGCCTCAATAAATCAAACTAACAACAGGACGTGTTTTAAGATTGATGTATTTAGTCACAAATGGTGAAACTGCATATATACAACAGACATTCTCTTCACAACTTCTGGATGGTTTGAGAACAAAGGAGGAAAGTATTGTTGACTAGACAGTGCTGAGCTGAATTAAACTGAACAACTTACTTTAAAATACATCTTGCTCCCTAGCATTATGTACAATACGACTCCCAAATAATGCCACTATCATTGAGAGAACCACAGTACCCATTCAGGAGACTACACTCCTCCTTTTTTTTACCGCCTAATTTTGATTTAATTTTGAACTTTTTTTCACCATAGTGTTTTTCTTTCATGTTGAATCTTTCTTCTTTCCTGTGAGGGTCTACAACTTTTGAAGAAGTAATGTCATTTCTCAAGTGCAAAACTCATAAGGATTTATAAATGTCTGGTTGACCAGAGGGTCCCTCTTCACTTGGTGAGGTCTTTCAGGTACTGCAAGCTCTGATTTGTGTAGTCACTTGCTTTTGTTGGAGCCTCTGACAGAGTTGAAATCGTCCACCGCACTCCTGCAATAAAATAAAGATCATTGGTTTGAGTTTGACGTGCCGAAAATACATACAAGTAGATATGATATGAAAATTGACGGTTGTCATTCTGTGTGCATTTTCTTATAAACATTTTACTATTTCATCATCATTATTATTATTATTATTATTATTATTATTATTATTATTATTATTATACATATGTATAAATCCATCTGTTGTCATTCCTTTAAGGGTAATTTTGAATTGTCAATCTTTTCTGTGATGGCTATCGTACCCTGAAAATCTCCTGCCACATACTACATATGCCACATACAAGGCACTTCAAGGTTTCAAACAATAGAAAAATAGTCATAATAGTGACTCTGAGGGTGATTGCTGCCCCAGTGAACACCTAACGACATCACTGCATCTTACATGAAATGCAAAACCACAATCTGGACACACAAATTGACGTGACAAAATTTGCCCAAACAGGAACAAGCTTTTCATCCGGTTCTTACCAGAGTTCCACGACTGAAGAGGGGAGAATTCAATTTTAGGCATGGTTGGCAGCTGAGCCTGAGAAGAGAGGAGGAATCTGTTAGTTTGAAACAGCACAGTACAAGGCTTTGTAGTGATACACATTGGGTCAAATTAAATTTTGCACACTTCAAAATCACTCAAAAGAGATCATGCATGAAATGTGAAAGATGCAATTCTGACTGATCACTCTTTATTTACAACACTTCTTAGCACTGTGCATATAAAGAATGACTAATGTCTCTGCCAGTGGCAATTTTGACTGAGGGTCGACTATTAGGTGTTTAACGAGAAATTAACAATAGTCACATTACAGAAGAATGAGGACATGAAACACAAAGAATTGGGTATTATTACACATATTATTGTGTTAATAGAGAGAGAATTGTAGAGAGATATAGTGACACATAGGCGGCACAGTGGTGCAATGGCTAGTGCTGCTGCCTCACTTCAACAGGGTTCTGGGTTCAAACCCAGCTCAACCCACTTCTCGCCTAAAGTCAGCTGAGATAGGCTCCAGCTCACCCGTGAGCCCAGCGCAAGATAAGGGGTAGAAGATGAGTGAGTGATATAGTGACATCTGGTTACTGAGAACTGAAGCTTAACCAAGATGTCCACTATTCATTGTCATTCATGAAAAGACACAATTGGCTGATAAGATGTGGAATAAACAGAACATGCATAGAAATTTGAAACATAATTTTACTCGCAACTTAACTGTTGCTCATGGTCTACCAAAGAAAAAGAGAGCCATTTGCACTCAGATTAAGAGCTGGTGTACTGCCTTTTCACACTGAAATGTAATGCTGTTACAGAAGGTCAAGTTTGTCCAAAGTGTGTTTAAGGAGTAGTGGCATTTAGTTTTTGTTTTTACTGGCCATCAAGGCTGGAGGTTGTTCACTGTTTTACTGTAAATACAACATTTCTGTCTTGTACCGTGAGGATTGGGCCATGAAATGGCAAGAATCGAAATTCAATTAAACCATTAATTTATTTACATGAACAATCAAAGGCACTGTCAGAGGTGTCCACAGCACTGACTTATTTAACTACTACAGGCACATTTCTCCACCAAAAATGGATAGAAATATGTCGATTTTTTTCCCTCGTGTTGCCCTGTTACTTGGATCAGAATTCAGTAGTGCAACTTATCTGTACCTCCAGGCCAAAGTATTTCATCCATTCCTCTACGGCGGGGGGTATAGCAGCCTTCGCCTTCCCCAGGGCCTCTGAGCCCTGCTCACTGCTTCCCAACAGACCAGAGTCACAGGCAACGTAGAGGGCTCCTCCTGCAATGGTCACCTTGGTGGCAAGTCTGAAAATGAAAGAACAAGCTTTTAACCGGGATTATAACGTTAAACCTCTATATCCTGTCAAAATCAAGTGTTATTATTTCTACAGTATATCGCCCAACAGTGTCCTTTGATGCAGAGAAACGATCCATTAGCTAGTGACGTTAGTTGACATTAGCATTAGCTATTCATAAAGCAGTAGCTAACGTTAGCCAACGTGCAAATCCAAAAGATAAATACTATCTATATAAAATTTTAGTGCTGACTTCATGACCGTGATAACTAACGTTAACTAACCAATCACTGAGCAAAGTGGAAGTGTGTGAATGTGACAGCTGGAAAGGCTGACAGTAGCGTCAGTTAGCTAACCGGCTAGTCGAGCAGCTAACGTTAGTACTTGAGGAACTTGAAGAATTAGGAGTTCTAGGTCAAATTAAAAAAATACTTACTTCACTACGGGCAAAATCCTTGCCGCCATGCTCCACGGTGGTGTAGTTTCCTTGTAAGTAGGTAACTTGACGCCAAGAACGAGCTGAAGTGAGGGTATCACCAGAGACTATCACCACTGAAGGGCAAGCCTGCTTGATTCCTGTGCACTTAGGTTGTGTCAATAAAGTTGCCCTTTCAAAAACATAACGTCATTTAAGAGAGGCAGATTCGTTCCTCTCATCATTTTTGATCTCGTAGCTATTTATATTACAATTTTAACGTCATTAATATGTGTTTATTTTAAATAAGGCGTATTCAATACCAAACAATTCTGATTTGTTATGAATATCAAAGTCGGGCCAGGCCTGCTTTAAGTTCAATAAACCTCTTATCTGATCAACACACCCCCCTTCATAACGCCGTACGTCAAGAAGAGGAGTGATTACATAAATGGCATTTGGTTTCCTGCTATGTGTCGTGGGAGGTAGTTTTGCAGACTGGAACTGAGAAAGTCTTAGGGCTCACTATAACACTCAGCGTTTAAAACTACTGATCAACAAGTTTACAGAATGGGAACTTTAACAAAGATCATATTAGCTAGTATATGTGTTGCTTTCCTAGCTGTCAAGTGGACTGCACCCAGTTTTGATGCAGGTAAGACAGATACAACTTCAAGATTAAAGTGATTGTGGTTTATACCCTCATAAAATGTAGGCTAATTACTTATCTAGATACGCCTCATGGACGAAAATTGTGACAGTGAAACAATAAATTCTTATCTGAGGAAAATTGTTGAATGAAAATCATCTTTTCAAAACAACAATTAGTTGAGCAATTAGTTTGTTCTCCACAACAGTTTGGAATTTGTCATTCTCAAGCAATTTGGATTTTTTTTTTTGCACATGTGTACAAAATAATGACTACATTTGTAGTAACTTAGAATCTGCACATTGACCACTTGCATGTTGTTTTGTTTTTTGTTGTTGTTGTTTTTTTGGGTTTTTTTTGCTTTGGCATGGATGTCAGTTGTGACAAATAAAAAATTAGGCTACTTTGTCCATATGTGCATATCATTTTCTCTGTGACCTACATTCCGAGTTTTCCGAGAATCGATAGATTCTGATCTGGCCAATTAACGAACACAAAAAAACTTAGCTCTAAAATATGAATGAAAAGTTATCAAGTTACTACCTTTTGCAGGAATGCTTAGGGCACTATGATTTCCGCGATCGCAGAACTGGCCGATTTAAAACGGAGTCTAATTTCTTCGCGGAATATCGCGGAAGGTGTGGAAGAGGTATGTCTGGGGGAAACTGCATGGAGGGAAGCAAATGTGTGTGGCACACAACAAGCCTCCCATGGCCCCTCCTCCCTCTACACAGTGTAAGCATAGACATGCGGCTGGGCTATGGCTCTATCTTATGTTAGAGCTTAAAACTTAGAAACTCGACACTCGCTCAGTAGGCTACGGAGCCGAGCAATAGTTTTGGATGCACTAATGTCCTATTTCACGGTACGCTATTGAGGAAATGTGTTGTTTGTTTGTTTGTCATCTCAATAAATTTAAGTTGATTTCCATTTAATTTGTGTACATTTTAGTCATTTAGCCCACATTTAAAACACACTGTTTTGATAGTAAAATAAGAATAAAAGGTAAAAAAAATAATAATAATAATAATAATAATAATAATAATAATAACTAGGACTGCGCGCAGTCATGAACGGGCCCTCGCGTCCCCGCGCCATT
>JBCAUF010000633.1:9958226-9970994 GCA_038406115.1 Haemulon aurolineatum
AAAAAAATAAATAAATAATGCAAACATGACCCGAGTTAACAGACAAGTGAACCCCCGCAAACACACATATATAACACACACCCTTTCTCACCCATTGGAACTGCAGGTCCCATATGAGATGAAGATAGCAGTGTGGGTCATTTATCACAGGCAAGGCTGATGGCTGCGCTATGCTTGTTTTTCTCCCTCGTGAACTCCAATAAATCAGCCTACTGAATAAAAGACCGGCCAATGAGAAGAGGTGAGAGGGTTAAACTCTGGGAGAAACAGAGACCACTAGACTCTTTAAGGGAGCTTCTGCCCCGCACTCAATTCCCCACTCGAACTGGGTCTGCCTCGACAATTTATGACCTCTTGGGACCAGGTCTCCCTTTTCTTTCTTTACTTTAGGCCGAGGTGCTCAGTTGAAATGGGTTATTCTTGGGGATGGAGAGAGGCTCAAATTGGATTTTGCTTATTTCGAGAAATGACCTCATGGACCCCGCTAGATCGCAATATAGTTAGAAAACAACCCACTAAATTACTTCAACGTAAAGGAAAACACATCTAAGTCTGTTTACAGGTCCTGGGGAATACCACTGAACATGTGAAAAAAGTTCACATGAGAGCCCGTGGAACTGCAGAAAGTCTAATTAATTGTCAAGTGATGTCACTTAAGTCAAAAGAGGTTTAAATAGAAAGGTTTGGTGTTAGTAGCTAGTGAGCTTGTCAGATCTCTGTATCCCGCACTATAACAATATAAGGTTTAGCATTTACCCTGATCACATAATTATTACTATGAGCCACAGTGGAAGCTGTTTAGCAGGGATATAAATGACCTCACATTATTATTTTCCAGGAGACCATTGGTCCCTGCCCTACAAATGAGGGTGAGCAGTGCTGGTGGTGTGGAACCAAGCCAGACTGGCTTTATTTACATTCAAGTAAGGAGAGCTGAGCAGAGAGCTGACATGACCTGACACGGTTCATGGTTCCACCAGTGAGGGCTGTCTGGGCCTCCACCTCAACCCTGGGACCCCGGGGTCAAAATGCTGTGTAGCCTCTCTGGGATGAAGGCGGCTGGAGAGGCATGTGACTCTGGCCTCTGCTCTAAATCCTGAATTCTGGGATTTACTCAAGATAAGGGGAGTGCTAAATGGGAACTTATAACTTGGGGCGATAGATGAAGAATTCACGTGGGAGTAAAAAAAAATTTTAAAAAAACATACATGCGCAAGGAATCAGATTTCCACATTTCCAGACATATGATCGAGCTACAGTATATCATTTTTATCTAAAGATTTATTTGGAAACAGGTGCTCCTCCTTTGGCTGGAGCTGCCGGGCGGCAAAGGAGCACTCAGTTTCTTCTCTGTAACATCTGATTCACATGAGCTATAATTTCTGCTTGCCAAGTGACAGATCCAAAGGTCAGTGATGTGGCTGTGTCAAATGAGGGTCGTGAGAAAAGCAGAAGGGAGCACGTGCTCAGAATTAAACGAATGTCAAAATTCGCTCTGCTTCTTTCTTAAGAAACGGACACATGTGAGCGGACTCACGCCGACCTAAGTGCAATTGCAGGTCTCTCTCTGCGAAACAGGATTTCCTCTTTCCTTCATTTCGACATTCTTCTCTCTTTTCCCCCCAAATCCTGCATCCTTTATTCCTCCCGAACCCAGAGGAATTTCATTCGATGGGACCACGATGTGAGCGGTATGTGCGTGTCTGGAGTCTGTGTGACCCCATCAGCGCTGAGCAGAACAGAGTAGACCGGCCGCGGGGGCCGAAAGCCCTGCGGGACCCAGATCTGGCTCAGGATCCAGGACCGCGCTGCACCACATTGGATCTGGGGCTGTAACTCACCCTCTGTCTGTGGTTTGGGATGGTGTGGAGGTAGGGGTGAAGTGCAGGTCAGCCATGGAAAAGCTTGCTTTATTGTCTGTCTCGGAGAATGAAGGATGGAGGGAAGAGAGGAATAGAGAGAGAGAGAGAGAGAAAGAGGGATGGTAGGAGGTGAGGGTGGATGGGAGTGGAGGGAGGTTGGTGGTTGGGCAAGAGGGGAGAAGAACAGGGAGGAAGAGGAATGTATTCAAAGTTACAATAGAAGAAGAGACTCTGACATGTAGATAGATGGAGAAAAAGAAATTATAACGTCTGGCGGTAGAGAGGTGGACATCTCTAAGTCCGCACGTCAGTCTCCCTCATGTGTGATTTTCAGCCTTTCCATATGGCTGAAAGACGGCTTCCCCTCAGCACAATGGCTGTAAGCACATGGCAATCTTTAAAGCCGAGCCAATACCGCCGACACAGCATTTGTATCAAACGGCTGATCAAAAGCAACTCCTCTTGTACGTATGCACTCCACACTATAAGTAAGGGGCTTAGGAACTTGTGTTGAGTGCACTTGACAGTTTTGAAATGCCGCACAGGAAAGCACTGATAGAGGCACTCACTCACAGTGGAGCGAGTATGAACCTATCATACACTCTATCATACACATAAGCAGATTTGTAGAGTTCTCTGGGTTATCAAATGAGGTGATTTCTACCAGATTTTGGGTGTCAGAGTTCTACGCCGAAAGTGATTGATGAGTGCTCTGTAATTGTCCATTGTGAGGAGATGTCAGAGGGAGACGGCATGTCACCTCGCAGTGAGAGTAAAAGAGCCGGCAAATGGAAGTGATTACGTCTAATATTCTCCATCTGGGAGTGATTGCCTCAGAAGACGAGTTTCAAAGAGGAGTACGGCGGGGAGAAAAAGAAAGAGGCAACAGTAATTTGCACAGGATTTACAAATCTCCTGAATCGAATTTGGGAATCTTTGTGCACATCTTGTTCTGTTCCCTCAAGACAATCACTCATGAAATGCACGCACACATGCATAAACAACTCACACTATTCTACTGCACAGTATTTAAGATAGCTTGTAGCACAAACTCTTAACACTCAAATATTCACTGCAGCTCGCTGGATTTTGAGGCTCTCACATCAATACTCAATATATCTCGCTGTCTGTCTGCGAGCAATCACAAACCACCCAAGAAATGGCTGCCAGTGTGTCAGAGTTGAGCTGGAGCCAGGTCAGAAGTGATCAAAGACTGCTGAGGAGAGAGAGAGAGGGGGGAGAGAGAGAGAGAGAGAGAGAGAGAGAGAGAGAGAGAGAGAGTTATCTGGTCCCAATTACATTCAATCATGGGAAATTGGCAAAGTGCAAAGCGAGAGAGATCTTCATGATGAGAGCAGGAGGCCAGATGAGCCGAGGTGGTCCGCCGACATTTCTGACTTCACAGAGAAGATGGGAAAATGAAGATTGGGACTCAGAGCAGAGATTTTTTATTTTGGAGTATTTTCTCAGTTTTTCTGGGGAGGCGTGGGGGGGGCATTAAGCTTGCTACTATGTGCGGAACACACAATAGATACACAAAAAACGATTACATCTGACAAATATATTTATCTAAATATATATAAAGATTTAAAAAAGAAAAGTGCATTATGGTTGTGGTTTCATCTGTGCTGTTACATACAAATGCATGCACCATGTCACATTACACATTATTACCACTATCATTTGTGTCTGTGTCTGAATGCTCTCATTCATCAAGGTCATACTATAGCTCTCCAAAGAAATTGAATCAAAGTTGACTGGAGTGTTTGTATCTTTCATCCAAGAACTGAACTGGAGAACAGTTATCCACATTTCATCATTATTGCACACTGACGAAGAAGAAAAGGAAGGAGAAGAAGACGAAGAAGAAGAATTACTTAGAAGAATACAAATATTCACTCTGTTGTATCACCACATGCATACATGCAGGACCTACAACCTTAAACATTGTCAAAGTCGTTGGGGTTCAGTGCTTTGCTCAAGGGCCCTCCGACAGTGTACCAGATTTTTTTTTTAGACAACTTCACTGATGGCTGTTTCAACAAATATGAAACAAGGGTTACAGAAACACATTACCTATACTGTCTTTAATGAAGAACTAGAGAGTATCATCTTGAAACCAGCATCTATAGATCATATGTTGTACCGTCTGGTAGCATTTTATCTAGTAGGAGAAAACAGGCCAAGTGATATACAGAGCAGATATGTTTATGTTGTAGCAGCCAAAGAAGATTACAATTTGGTTTCAGTTTGATGTTAAGCTGGCTATTGGTCTGTGAAATGCCTCTAAACTGTAAGCTGGCTGCTTGTTAAAGCACACTGTCCTGTTTCTCTACATGTATGAAACACATGAGATGTAATATACCAGCTTTAAAGTAGTGTTAAGGCATCTTTGATAGACTTGAACTGCGCAACATAACAGCAATGAAACACATTACTCTTACTGCAGAGTAATTAGAAAAGCTTTGTAATTGCTTTTTTTATTTTAGCATTGTGTAAAGAGCAGCTATCCCGATGCTGCAATGAAAATATTCTGCTGACAGTCTGTCAACTTGGTCCCTTGATCGTTTAATGGGGCAACAATAAGAAAGATTAGGACTTTAACGATTCAGATTCAAGGATTTAAATAATTAACTGTTCATAATGTGTGACAATCTAATAGCAAACTTTAAAAGATGATCTAGCTCAAACAAAGGCTTCTCTTTGTATACAAAGGAATTGAACAGACCACGTTTCCCCACCTAATGAATGCTGATAAAGTGAGAGGAGATAACCAAACAGGCATAACAAAAGGGATTTCTCTCGCTGAGAGTTTCACTCTGATTTGTCAAGTGGTTCCGTCTCCCCTCTGATTGGTCGGGAGTGCTCACCAAAGAATGCCAACAAAAAAGTGACCCTCCAGTGAGCACCTCCTCCCTCAAGCCCCTCCATCCCCCCACCTCCACCGACCTGTGTCCCTCACCCATCCCCCCCTTCCTTCTACCCGCCCTCCCCTCAGCCCTCTACCACCCCTCTCCCTTCTCTCCCTCGTTCTCTCCCAGTTGCCTCACGGCTTGCTGTGACCCATCTTGCACCTCCCGAAGCCCACAACAGACGCTCGGTGTGTGAAGAAGGTCAGGAGTTCAGGCTTGGCTGAGGCTCCATCCCTCCCTCTGCACAGAGGAGGCCTGCCCTGCGGGTTTATAATTATCTGCCGTTGGCATTCAGCACAGGTTCAAGCACAGTGCAAGCGCTGGCACCAGCGTGGGGGGATGCGCTTGGCTACACACTTGGTGATTAGTTGTCCCTAATTGTCAGTTCCTTGTTCCTTTTTACCTTTCTCTCCCCATCTCTCTGTCTCTCTCCCCCCTCACCAGTTAGAACATCTTTACATAAAACTCGGCGCTTGGTTTATTGTCCCAAAAATGCACTCGACTGTGCTTCTTTTCTGCTTCATTATTCTCCGGTTCAGTCTTGCAACATTTTATAATTCCTCTCACAAAAAGAAAAAAAAAGTCCTCTTCCTGGCATCTGGACATGAGGTTCCTTCTCGCAGACTCATGCATCCAGTAACTCTGAACTCACTGTTCTGCAGTCGAGTGACAGGAACATGCAGTGCCTGTCGATCAGCGCGCTGCAAAATTTTTCTTCTCACTGACAGACACAGGTAAATTCGAATAGTTGAATAGCCTTTATTCTTGACTCCACGTGGATGAATAATGGATGCTGCTTTACATTCCATTGCGTTTTATGATAAATTTAAACGTGTAAGTGACTAATTCAAGGTCATTCTCGTGGTGGGACGGCTGCTGAGACGACGTACCGAAGAGCAGAGCTTTTTAAACCTCACTGATGGTAGATGCAAGAACCATAAAATCCTTCGAAAGGAAAACACGAGGAGAACTAAAGTTATACAGCCTCCACAGATGGTCTGTATGGGCCACAGTCACTGACATGGGAAAACCAGGTGGCCTTGAAGCTGTTGTATTCTCGTCTAAATGTGTTTATGTCTTTGACCAGAGTGAGTATTCTTCATGCTCACCTTGAACTTGTGGCATCTTTTAGCAGGAAGATGCTTTATTTTGCTCCCGCAATCTGAATTTATTTTCACATTCAAGACAAATGCAAATCTGTCTCTCTCTAATGATGCATACACACTTTATCTTGTGATTCACTGCAGATTTTGTCCCCATTTTTGTGGAGCAACTGAGTCAGTTTCAAAGGTGAGTGTGTGCTTTCCATCAGGCATTTATATTGGCACTGACAGGCAGTGTGATAAATGACATTGGATAAATCCATTCCTCAATGCCTTCAGAGATGTCTCCGCACCATTAGTCACTCACACTAGAGATCTCTGCAAGAGTCCATCATTGCTGCTCTGAGAAACACATCTGCAGACCTTGAGACAGACCCTGAAATGGGCTGACAACTGAACCAATACTGTTGGGGGCTGTTGGGGGGGAAAGAAAGAGAGGAACAGCAGTCAGGCAGATGTGGGGCCTGGATGGCTGCCAAGCAGCGCCCCGTCATCCTACAGCAGACCCTTCATCTCAATATGAGTGAGGCAGAAAGAGAGAGAGAGAGAGATGTGGAAAACAGCAGGGAGTAGGAGGAGGAAAGGGGGGACATGGATAGATTTTGAACAAAGGCTCCATGACTATTCCTCCATCTGAGAACATCCTCCAAAGCTCTTGGCATCATTACACCGTGACTGCACACCCACAGTTCAATCAGCGGTGCCAGCTGATGTTGAGAAGAAAAAAACAAATTGAATTTGAAATAATTTATTGTGCAAACACCTCAGTGAATGCAGCACCTTGACTGGCCTATTATTCTTTGACATTTTAGTGGAAAGTAGAACTAGTCCTTTGAGCCTTCCATAAAAATCTATATTTAACACATGCACAGATGGTTGGAATAAAACCCACATTTGCCCCTCTTCCCCTCTGTTTTTGGTGCAAGGAAGAAGTTGAGATTTTTGCCAATTTCCAAGAGCTATGTGAGATGAGACATGGACTTTTGACAGGTGTTTGTTTGAATATCAAACAGAGCTGTGGAGGCCTGCAGATGGCAGGCAGATTGCATTCCAGACAGGGGCTTCAGTCTGGGGCCGGAGCAGTGGGGGAGAACCCATCTTTGCTCCTCGATGGTTCTCCAGAGGAATGAGCGTGTGCACCTCTCGTCTGCATGACTATCATCATCATCATCACGGCCTTCACCAGTGGAACAGACGTCTGTAGACAGTCTGTCCACTCTGGAACAGCGCAGCACTTTGTTTTTTCCATGAGCTGTGTGCAGAGATGGGCTCAGTGTTGGGTCACAAACAAAGACTTTACTTATGTGTTTGTTTTTGTGTATTTGGCAATATCTTTGTGACTGAATTTTGAACCAAAACACTTGAGTTTGTAGACTGTGAATGGATTTAATCATGTAACACAGTATTTCAGCTTAAATGTTCTTGTCTGAAAGAAACACTTTGTAGAAAATAGAAATAAGAGGAAACGTTGAACTTCACCATGATCTGTTACACAAAGATCTCAGCTCTCAGTTGTGATATGTGGCTGGAGACAATGTTTAGTGTTTGACTACATACAGGTTATGATTAGAGGTATACAATTTACAATATCTCGGAGACAGCAAAGGGCAAGAGTAAAATTATTACCCAAACTATTAGTGATAAACATTCGTTGCTGTTTACAGACTCACTTCCTTGTTCAACTTTGACCCACCTTACTTTGTGGTACTCACACAATTTCTGTAGAGCAGAGCTCAATGCGTAACGATGGACTAATACAGATGTTTTGCTTTCCTATGAAACATACTTAAAAATAGATGCATATGCAGAGGAATAAATAGCATATATGGTACATATTCACTCCATATGGTTCTCACTGGCAGGACAAGTCCTAAGGATTTTCTGTAGTTCTGGGGTGATGAAGTCAAAGCTCTTGTTTTATTCTTGAATTTCCCACCTGGTTAGCTGGCTGACTGACTGATTTGCTGTAGAAATAAAATGAGAGTGGGAGGAAGGTATGAATAGCTGGCAAGGTGCACGTTGGTGAGTCAACAGACATCGGGCACTGCCAGAAAAGGTCTGTGCAGTGTGGGCTAATGCAGAGGCAAGTAAGTCAGGTTGTTTCTTCTAGCCTACACGTTCTGCTCCTTGTCACAGAATTTCTTTCACAAATCTTAATCATGCACTCTTGTTAGTTGTGTGGGGTTTTTTTGCATACTTGTTTGTTTCGAGCCTGTCATAATAGACATGTGTGTAGGAAGAGCACAATACGGCACTCAGTTGTGGAGTGACTGAAGAAGACTGAAGAAGAGGTGAGAGGCCTTAAAACAGGCTCAGATCCGTTCCTGTAGACAGATCCTGAAGAACATGGCCAATGTCAACAGAAGCCTGGCCACAGCCCGGTGCTGCTGCCCACGCATACATCACCCATTTGGGTCTCATTACATAACCTCTTCACAGAACAACTGGTTGAATATGGTTCTGTTCCTTCTACAGGTTTCTAATCCGCAGGCAATGGTTGCTCTGCAGCTGTATCTCTGTTCACTTTCATGCAGGTTCTCTGTGCCCATGAACAGCTTAGGAACTGCACCAGCAAGAATAAACCCCCTCAAGGGAAAGTCAAAATTCCCCCAGGTTATATTTTTTGTATTATTTTTTGTATAATAGAGAGATTCAAAAAAGAAAAAAAAGCAATTCAAGACCATCTGCACTTTTAAGAAAAAAGAAAGTCCACACAACGTGTACCAGATGTGCTTTTCTGCTCCACAGCCAAGTCTCCATCAGCAGCCTGCACTCTCCTTCCCCTGAGGGTGGCAGGCCGGCAGCATGCATAATGCCTGAGCTGTTTCATGCAACAGGTAGCCTCAATTTCCACATTCACCCCCACAGCTTTGTAGAAAAAGGGCATTCTGCAGATCTCTCACTGTGAACAAACCCACAGAGGAGGAGAAGAGAGTCTGCTCACCCTACTGCTCCATTGTGACCGTCCCATGCTGCTCTCTACTGTAACAATGAACTGCAGATGAATGCATGGCCTCCCACCCCAGTCCCCCACCCTCCTCTGACCCCGACCAACGCTGAGGTAAAGACATGAGGTTGTTTTCTTAACCCTGATACAAGACAAATAGAACTCCCAGGGAAAGGATCCGGGCCCAAATTTGTCTTTTAATTCTAAAAAGATTGCCAAGGAGGGGGATACGCAGGCTGGAATGTTTGACTCCCATCTTTCCAAGAGTTAGGGGGGTTGCACACCAGTCAAGCAGAACTGAGGACTTAGTGGCTTTTTACAAGGAGGCTTCTCTCTTTAAGTCAGACAACTTCAATCAGGTTTCCTGAGAATTGTTCCTCCTATAAACACGGAAAGCTTTCATTGTACTTTCACTCTGACAGAAACCACATGACACGGGTAATTGTGAAAAGCCAATAAAATAGGCCACATGCTAATACTGGCCTGACATTATGACAACAGAATGTGACCACATACTGTAAACGAATTGAAACAAGTGACTCCTGCCAATCATCTGTAAGTCAGTAACAGTGAGACTTTCTCTGATCGTATAAATCAAATCTTGAGTGTTCAAGTTTGTGCCAGAGAGGCCAATGAGATGGCAGCTTCTGAGGCCTCACCCTGTCTGTGGTTGGTTAAGTCTACTTATCTACAAAAAGAGTTCAAGGTGAGGAAAGCCCCTCAAACAAACACAAACTTTGAACAAAGGAGGGATGGAGGAATCTGCGCTGAAAGAATGTGGCTCCTCTTTCAACTGTTGGTATGCTCGCGGCACCTCCTGTCAAGAGAAGAAAAATCCCAGGAAGAAACAAACTGAAGAAATGCAAAACAATCCCAACCTCCTGCTGCCTGCCGATTGATTGATTAGGACTTGTCGCATTTCTCTTCTTTTCAAATTGCTGAGGGCATTGAAGGAGTACATTGAGACCTGTGGGTTGATTCAAATAAAGAACAAAACAGTTTGAAGTTATAACCCTTAAGATTTTCATGAAAATGATTACGATCTTCTGCATTTTATCAACACTAACAATTGAATGTCTTTACATGTTTATTTTTATGTGTACTAATTATTTTTGTCCGCCATTTCTGGGCTGGATTCAAAATGCCATCATACACAAGGCATTCACAGGGACAATGCATGTGTCTGATTCTTCAATAGTGCTTTTAATTTCATGTTGTTGATTTCAGCCTTAATGTTCACTCCCTTGAGGCCATATCCGAGCTGTATTAAGTTACTGTTGATGTGAACTGAACATGCCGTGCCATTGCTACTTCACATTAAAAGCATCTGACCTATCAACACTCCATGGCTTTTATTGTGAAGCAGTCACAGGAAATGCATGTATTGTATTTGTCACCATTCATCAAAAAAACAAAACAAAAAACAAACAAAATAATAGTCTTTATTTTACAATGTGTAATGATTACTGGGAATTATCGACAGAAATTAAACATAATACTCATGAACATGTCAGCGTAAATATGTTTTATAAAATGAAGGATTATAACTTTAACAGAGTTGAAATTGCAAAAGATAAGTGCCTGCCTAGTATTGCAAATGTGCATTAAAATCTGTCAGGTTTTGTTTTGTTTCCAGGATGAGTAAATGTCAATATTATTTTCAACCTCCCCTCCAAAAAAGAAAAATCCCATCTGTGTCACACTCAAAGCCGCTTGTTGGCTTGTTTGTTCGTTTCCTCTTGTTTTGCTTTCCTCTCCTCAAGCTGCAAGTCTTTAGTCAGAGCTTTGCTTTGACAGGTGAAGATCAGCCAGAGTCATCGCTATTGGCAACTATGTGGGATTGGAGGGGAGAGGTGGCCGCGGGGTCAGCGGCAGCGGAGTTATTCTATACCTATGCAATAACACACCAAGCTAGGGCGGAGTTCACAACATGCCTTTATCCTCTTCCTGCTAAACACACAGCAGCACTATTTCAGACTTAACTCCAGGCAACAACAGGAGAACCAACACTTGTTTCCTGCTTGTGTTGATTCTTCCCTCAACAAGAAATGATGAATGGCATCAATATAAGAGTGTAATACCTGTGTTAACTACTGTGGTAGTTTTCCTTTCAAGAGTGCCATTAGGAGAAGACAACTATCCTGTATCCTGCATCCTGTTTTCTGATGAATGGTCAGAGAGGAGTAGTTGAGCATTATTGAGTTCCGCTGCAGACACTTAAAACAGCGAAACAGCGGTTGGAGCGATTAAGCAGCAATCACATTTGTAATTATGATAATGTCAATTGAGCTTGTCAAGGATGAATAATTTCAGGGGAGACAGTAAAATATACCTAACAAGGCTTTTCTCAGCGGTAAACATGGGGCTTTTAAAACTGTAATTAGCCCTTTAATGTCTAACACATGGCTTACAAGCCATCCATGGGCCCAACTTCCCTTCTCTCTCAACCACTTTCCCCTTCTCTCTGTAGGACACACTTTTCACATAGCTGGAAATCTAACCACACAAATAGGAAGCTCTCTCAGTGGGGTTAGAGAGGGGGGCACAGGCAGGCGTAATTCAGCAATTGTGGGACAAATTGTTATTTTCCTGTGCTTAAAATAGACATACAGGAGATGCAAAGTAATATTCTTACTGGCTTTACATTTGGCTGCATGCTCTGAATTTAATGCAACACATTTTCCTGACTTTTTGGCACTTTTTTGTGGTTCGTTAGCAACCTGAAGCACAACTAGAAAAGCTATAAATTCCCCACAATTCCCCTAAAAAGTTCCAGGCCAAGGAAAAAGACCTGAAACAAACGAATGCAGCACCCTAACCACCCCAACGATCCACCACCATCCCAGCTCTCTCTCTCTCTCTCTCTCTCTCTCTGTCTTCCACAACTGCCCCTCATGCATCCTCTCTATGCACCCACCCAAAGTGTTCAAGAATTCCTCCTTGAGAGACAGACACAGATAATTGGTCACAGATTTTTGTTGGCAGGACACAAAGGGACCTCCTATTCACCCCTGCGCAGCTGTCTACTTCCCATTCTCCCATCTCTGCTCCCCAAGAGTTGCGTCCCCTCCAACGGTTCCCCCGCCGCCATCGGACCAGAGCTGAGTCGCTTCTCATCCCCAAAACACAGCCCCTTTCACTGCCACAATAAAGCCATCAGGACACATGCCTCACATGACCCTGACCCAGAGCCCCTTTCTAGCCCCCTTACGCCCCAAGGCCTCGGTGACATCTGTGAGACCTTTGAATCTGTTACTAGTTCGCTTTGATAAAAGTTGTTCCACTAATTAGGGATCCACTGGCCTTGATTAATGCACCTGTGATGTTGATGTGTTTGTTGTGAGAACTAAGATCCTGTCCATGACAAGTTAATGCAAATCCTTTTCTAATATGGTTCATGGGGCATGGCAGTATGAACTAGTGTGGCAAGGTAGCGCTAAAAGATGATGATGACTTTCTGGTGATATTTGTGTGTTGTTGCTGTTGTGATTGTGCTGAATACCTAAGTCTTTGTTTATTCATTTCTTCAATGGTGGCCAGATTGTGCCACCAGAACTGTTACATACTTTTAAAGCCATTAATTACAGAACACTTATGACATTCTAGATAATATAATACAGTAATTATACAGCAGTATTATATTCACAGACCAATTATTTATAGGCAGTATTACTTGTTGTATTTCATATGAGAGAGGCACGACCTGATATTATATACTGTAAGCTGTTTGTATTGTTTGTATGTAAATTCTAAAAAGCTGAAACTAGAAACCGTAGTTTGGTAAAAGCTATAATGCTCCCCTTTGATATGTAGTGGAGTATAAAGTAAAAGTAAGTTATTAAAGTCCCAGAAAGCATATTTTCAAATCAGTTTCTCTGAGTCCAAAATGGACACACTCGAATCTGCTAAAGTTTTAGTTTTACATGAGAGATTTCTCTATTTTT
>JBCAUF010000633.1:10027784-10041590 GCA_038406115.1 Haemulon aurolineatum
CTGTCTATTGAAATTACTCTTGTATGCTTATTTGGACCAAATTACAGCCAAGCTAAAGAGTTAAATTATGAATTCTAGCACAGCAGTGGTTGCACTTCGGTAGATTCACCAAACTAACCAAAGGCATTACAGGTCAAACAAAAATACTGTATTCAGCCCTAATTAGAAATCTTTGGGACATTGCAGCAAAATCTAAATACTTTAACTTTTATGTGATATTAAGCCAGGTTTTGTTGTTAACTTCTGGATAAAAATCCTGTGGAATTTAGAAAGTGCAATAAAGGATATGAAATTCATGCATTTAAATCCACATAAAACATTTTTGGCCACTTGGGGGCAGCAGAGACAAGCTGTAAACACAACGGTGACATATTACTACTTTTTAGGTTGATATGACACTTGTTAGCAAACATTAGCTTGTATGAAACAACATTAGGATTCATTTACATTCATTTTGCTCTTGAATAAAACCCAATTTTTCCTCTTGTTTGCTCTCCAGCAACTCCTGAAGGAAATGGTTCATTAACATCTAAATGTTACATACTTTCATGGGATTTTTAAACATTTTTTGCTAGTACTATGACAGAAAGAAGCTGAAACACTGACAATTTTCTGTGGATTCTTCACCCTGATCTACACTTTTCAAATACATGTTCAATATTAAAAATAAAACATGATTATTTGACTGTGATTATAGCAGCTTCATAGAAAAAAAAGGTGAATTAGCAGGATCCCAACATCAGTTCATGCTTTTCCACTGGAGTTGTTCTGTGTGTGTGTGATACGCGTGTCTTTTCGAACTCACCGCATGTGCGTAAGAGCTGTAGGTGCTGAAGGGGAGGGCGATGGCTGGGTTAAAGATGCCAAACTGCCCAACCATCTGCTGCATACGTCTGATGGTGCGCTCCTTGTCTGTGTCGGCAAACTTGACCACCAGGCTGGAGGAAGCGCCCTGAGGGGGGCAGAGAGGACAGAACATCAGAGGAAGGAGAGCATGGACACTTAACCCTGCTTCACTGCATGCACCTTTAACGCCAGCGCTCACTCATCCGGCGGCAGGATCGCAGTCTTACAGCAGCGAGACATTTCAGGAGTAATTTGCTTGTGTGACTGTTGATTGTAATGAATTCCTACTCACTTAGAGACAGCCGCTAACAAAAGGCTCGGAAAGAGCATGAGGAATGTTATTTGTCATTATTTCGGATTTCTTAGTGTTCGTTAGCAACCGCTGTTAACATCAATATCTAGTGAGCTCCTCTAATTGCACGTCTGAGTTTTTTTGGCGGCTTTCTAGATGCAGCATCATTGCACATTTGTATTTTTGCACAGAGCCGTGCCTCCTTATTCTGTGGCTGGCATACATAAACATGAACCTAACAGAGGTACGATAAGAATAAAAATATTCAATTTATTGAGTGAACAGCTCCTTAGGCAGATGCGCAGACAGGAACCATCCGTTCCTTCAATCAGTGTTCAACATACTGTATGTACAAAGTCACTCGGGACAAAGCAGTCTCACTGTGCATGACATAAATACTTTATGTTTTTTTCTGAGCTTACCCACTCTGGTATAGTACATATATGTAACCTTGGTGCCTCTTCCCACAGTTAAGGTTAAAAGATCTGCAATGTACAATCATTTGAAATAAGAGCTACTATTGGCGGTGGTTCCTATTGACCTTGGCGAAAGTGTTCTTCAAAGGAAATGTTGCTTTTTAGAGCAATTTCTCTCATTCTGTCCTCCGTCTCCATTTTAGCCTCCCCCCCCTCTTCCTTTCCGTGGCTCCGGCTTCCCATCCCCTCATCAACACGATTACCTCTTTCTGCAGCCCAATAACAAAACAGCAGGTGTGTCTGCCGCACACCCTTCATTAAGAATTTTCAAATGATTTAGCGCTACAGTTGACCTTTTGTGCGCTCCGCCTCTCCTCCCCTCTGCGCCCCCAAACTGGCCAATCGATCCACATAAAAGGCCGAAATATTACTCTGATCTGACAGTGCAGAAAGGTTGTGTGTCAGTCATGATAAGAGGCTCCCTGAAATTGATGCAAGATTGTCAATAACAGTGGTGACTGGCGAAGTGCCTGGATTGAAGGTTGGCGGGGGGATGGGGGGGGGGGTAGGGGGGATGGTGCTTTTAAAGCGCTGAAGGGATATTTCTTGGCTTGGTTGGATTTTTTGGACTATAGGCAAGCAGATATAAATTACATTATTCATGAAACTTCGAATTTTTCTTTGTTTGTATTTTTTCCCGACTGAGGTCCCAGGAGTTCCGCTAATAAAGACATCCACAGATTGCGAGAGATGTTTAAAGACAGGCGCTGGATCTTTCGACTGTGGCGTATAGATTTTATCCTCTCCCTTTTCCTTTTCCTCCCCACTTTTCTCAATATTCCCCCCGAGCCCTCTCCCGCTGGCTTGTTCGCACGTTGAATCGCAGGTTTGAAGGATTGCAGGTGAGTGGCCAGTTGGTTAGTTGGCTGTCTGACTAAATGGCTGATGGTCTAGTTAGTTGAGTGATTGACTGACTGGCAGGCTAGTTGGCTAGATGGTTGGTTAACTGGCTGACAGACTAATTGTCAGACTGTCAAGCCGGCTGACAACTGTACTCTGGCCAGCTGAGTGACTAATTGTTTTGCTTCTTACTGTACGTGCCACCCTGCCACGCTGGAACAACACTTTTCCCGGTCGTTGAGAGTTGAGCGTTGAGCGCGTGTGATCCAACGGCAAACGTGACAGAAACAAGGGATAGAGCAACACCATCCTTCTGTTTTTCAATCTCTTAAGCACAACCTCGTATATCAAGAGTACGCGCAGTCTCTTCAAGGTTAACTTTGGCACCGGTGCAGGTTTTGGGTTCGTCTGTTGTGTCTGTCCAGCTTTTTACTATCTGCATCATTAACTTTATTATGAGGTTTAACTTTGGGAGAGTCCAGGACAGGGCAGAGCAGGACCAGAATACAGAGGAGATGTTCTGGTACATATTGAATATTTTAACTCCCTCTCACAGCTAAAAAAGCTATTAAAGGCCTACCCTCTTTGATAATGAGAGCTGCGTGTTCCTGCTCTGCTTCTCTAATTTTTGGAGATGGCTGAGTGTTATAATCGGAGGATATTAAGCTGGAACACTGCAGTCAACCTCCTTTCCAACTAGAACTAGACCGCAGTCTGTCTGCTTGCTTGAATAACAGCAACATGATTTATTGTAAATGGACCTTGTATGTATGTATGAGAAACCTTGTGCCACGCTCTCGCATAACTCGGAGCATGTATGTCACGCTCTCTGCAAAGCGTTTTTTTCAAGGAGGTCTATGCATCGACTCTGTCCTCCCGCTGCTTCTCCTCGGGACACCTGAATCGTGTGGCTTGTTGGCTAAGCATCCATTGCCACATTTGTTTATCTCTCACATTTGCCCAGTTAGGCCTGTCAGTATATCAGCGAGCAGAATCTCCGTTGCTATAAAGAGAGGAGGATGAAGTGTGAAGTTAAAGTCTCATTAAATTTTTAAGCTGCCAAGTGTGAGCAGAATCCCCCCACCAGGCGGCTCCCAGCTGCCTAGAGAGCCACTGAGGGAAGGGGAGTTAAACAGGGGGGATAAAAAAAAAAAAGCACCACAGAGATTCAGCACCGAAAGGAACGTCTGCCTCTTTATAGTTCCTTCTCATTGCCAAGGAGGCTTGGTGTCTGCCCAGCTATACATCCCATGCTTCTTTAACTTTCAAGATATGCCGGCTCCATCGGTGCAGTTTTAAGCAAGGAGAAAGACTGATCCTGCGTCCTGTATTGGTATATAACTGTAACGGTTCAAGTGCCACATGCTGAAGGCCTTAAAGGAACAGTTCGCCCAAAGATTATGTCATTTTCTACTCACTCCCATGACAATGGACAGCTGGATGAAGTTCCTCGGTCCACAAAACATTTGTAAAGCTTCACATCGACATCTTTTCAAGTCAATTTGGGATGTTGAGGCTTCCAGAGACTTATTATGCCGGGCAAGCTGAATGGGAAAATTTCATGGGTTTTTTGGATTGTTTTTTTCTTCTTCAGTTGTTCAGGAGGATACTGCAACACTGTTTTACAGACTAAGAAACTTCTCTAGACTTTCCTTCGGGCAAGAAGAGAGTGAATGAACTTTCATTTTTGGGTGAACTCTCTCTTTAACGGCTCGTAAATTAGGAAACACACCCTGTCTTTCTGACATGTGATTTCAGACTTTACTTTTATCACTGCGTGTAAAATAAAAAGTGCCTGATTTAAACAGAATGTATTGCCACGACATATGGATGTATTCGATGCACATTTCCCAACATAGATTAGGAAAAAAAAAAAACTACTATTTTATATTCAAGAAGTTACGACTTTATATTAATAATTCATTTGACCAGAGGGGTTCCCTCAAGAACACGAGGGCACAGTATGTGCTGCTCATCTGACGCCATTTGACATATTCCTTTTGAGGCTATGGTGAGTTTCATACTTCTTTAGATGAAACAAATTTCTCTCAGTCACATTCAGAATTTGATAATGATTAGTTGTCTACTGTGACCCCACTGAGTGCTACATCAATGCTGCACACACAGATAGGTGCTATAGTACATAGCTTATAATTTACGTCCTTTGCATGATAGCATTCACATACTTATAGCACTAATAAGGCACCAAGGAATCATATTACACATCCTCTTTGAGCTTGGCTGGTAAAGTAATGGATGGCTGTAATCTATTAGGTTATTAGAATGTAAATTGCCTGGGTAGGAATACTTGTGGGGGAAATGACAGGTCTTAAACAATAAACAGCAACTTAAAAATATAAAGGCAGAACGTTGTTTAATGAGCAGCAACACAAAGATCTATCATCCTTGTGAGATACTGACATTAAAACTCTGCATCTCATTGAATCTACAATGAGATCATTACTGTTTTCTGACTCAAAGCAGCCTTCATATGCTATAGAATCTGCCGCTTTTTTTGTCTTTGCACCACTTATTTTATTATCATTTAAGGCAGTGACATATTGATCTGTACATTTAAACAATGTGTCTTGTTGAGTATAAAATCCTGGCACTCATGATGCATGCGTGTGTGTTCTCTGTCTAAAGTAATAGAGAGGATCCAGCTACTGGGAAATCACATTTGGAGGCTTTTTTTTAACCCTCCTTTCTCTTCTTTTCACTCTCAATCACCCCGTTCTCTCGTCTATGAAAACTTCACCTCATTTGCTTTCCTTTGTTCTGCTCTTATCCTTCCATCATCCTGCTCCTTGTGTTTCTATCTCAGTCCCTGTGTCAGCTGAAATAGCCTCAAACCCAGGCTGAGCTGACGAGGAGACGGAGTGAGAAAATCAGCACGGCTCTACGGACCTGACCCGCAACAACCCCCCCACCACCAACCCCCACCCCTCTCGTCTCGGTGTAATTCTGTCCCGGGACTTACTTCCTACACGGCCCTGCTGAATCCCGGCAATTTGCTCTACAGCTCTAGCGTTTAAATGTTTAATTGAGCCACTCATATCCTGAACTGTGGCAGTGTGCGCGCGTTTGTGTGTGTGTGTGTGTGTGTGTGCAGCTGAAGGAGGCTGAAGGATGGCGGCGGTGTGTATGGGAGGCGGAGGTCTGCAAGCTTGAAATATGAAAGCGTACGGCATGATGGAGATCCAGCCAAGGCCTTATATGTGACCTGCTGATGCACTCCAATCATTCATGCAGTTACACTATCTCGCCATCATCGCTCATACGGTGACGTTATGTCGTAGTTAGCTATTGGCAGGCCATTTTTCATTTGGTGTCAATCACAAATCTGCACAGTATACGTATGGGCTCCCACCTGAGTATATAAATTATATTTTTGCATGCCCTGAACGTCATTTATGTACACACATGCATACTCTCCACATACGTGCAGATCTTCTCTCTCCTTCCCAACTCGCACATACAATACATACAAAATGCCCCACTCCCCCTCTACATGAATAACACAAATGTATTCAGCTCAAGTCCTCCGAGCTGGAAAATAAGATCAGTCAGGGAGCCTTTGACCCTTGCCTGTGGCTGTACGAGCATGTGACAGTGAAAAAGAGAGAAGAGCAATATAGAAAGCTGTGGGTTGTGAGTGCGTGCATACGTGTGTGTGTGTGTGTGCACGCACGCGCGCTCATGTAAATGTGCGAGCCACAAAGTGCCTCTGTTTGTGGATGGTTATGTATGCACACACATGCATGCATGTGTGCGTGTGTGTGCACACTGATAGACTCTAAGAAGCTCCTCATGCTTTGGGGGATTGGCAGTAGATCTATCAAACTGCTGTAGTTTAGACGCCGTTTTAATATGCGGTGCACTTCAACACCTCAGCGAGCGACGCTATTGGCTGGGTTTTATTCATGGTCATCTCTCAGACTCCGCTCAACCGCTGCGGCCTTGGTTTGGCAGCGAAAATGCACACACTTACTGTACATGCATATGCTGGCTCAGTTTGTCTTAGCTCATTAGAACGATTAATCATTTCTATTAACTCGAGAGAAGTAGGAATGATTGCTTTTAACAGTTTCCAGGCATGAATGCCCTTTACAAGTTCAGTATGTGTCCTGCATTGTAGCTGTCAGAGAAGGAAAGTCTCTCTCCTTTTGTTTTACTTCTTTTTTTATGTATGAATTTGTTGTTATGCACACCAAACTAATGTAAATGAAAGAGTATTTATTTATTCATTCCATGAGCACACTTGAGCATGACTTCTTTTTGCAGCCGCGATCCTAACATGAACTCGAATGGACACAGGATGTACGGTCCAAGGTTTTTTCCAGGATCTTTGCCACACTGATGGACACTTTGCTCTGAAAAGCACCGTCCTGCTGAGGCATAATGGTCCACCGGTGGTCCGCTAATCTCAGCGAGGCAGGCACACTGTGCCCTCTCCTCCAGCAGCCACAGGATATGAGATGCTGATCAGATTTCTATAATCAATTTACCAGAGCAGGAGGTATAAATCCTGTCCATTCACTCATTCTCCCTTTGTCCCCCCGCTCTCTCCCTCTCTGTCTCTCACCCTCTCTCCAACTCTTCCTCTCTTTCCTTCTGCCCCCTGCTTATAGTTAGATGAATAATTCAGTAGCCAATGTGGTGAAAGGTGGAGTAAACAAGTCTATTGCCTAATATCCCGAGAGGCTGCCAAAGAGAGACGAGCGAGGGCAGAGAGCTAGCAGAGATAGGGGGATGGAGCAACGGAGAAGGAGGGTATCTATGTAGAATGGACATCCAGAGTCTTTCCTCATGACCTGCAGTCATTTGCACTTAGATTGACTCTGAGGTTGCGCCAAAATGGCACAGCTGGCTTCCAGTGCCTCTCTCAGATTTCCTCTCTTGAGCCACACATTGGCAACCATTAATAATAAAATCATAGAGTGAAAACACAACATCTGTGAGATAGGGTGGTGGAGAGTTCAGGGTCCGTGCGTCTCTGAGGCGAGAGAGTTCCCGAAACAAAAATGAGGATAAAAGCGGAGTGTACTTCAAGCCACTGTATAATATGGGACGTGACTTTGTGTCCGCTTGCCGGATGTCACGGAGAATAACTCTATTCAGGTTTGGAGTGCAGAGTAAGTAGCTTTTATTTTGACACCATCAGGTATACAGGGACCATGCCTAAACATGAGACAAATACAAATGAGCTGTACAGCTTCTGCACTCATAGTAAATCCAATACAGAGAGAATTCAGAGGACACGGTGTGCTTACATAACGAGCAAATGTAATCTCACACTGGAGTTATATTCACTGATTATGCAAGCAGAACTACTGATTGATGACTCACCCGAAATTCAATTATCATTCTAAACAGTTTTATCTGGAAATTAGATTTGGATTTTTTTTTTTAAGTACCATGTTAATTAAAGAGACAGAAGGTTATTTCTGGTTCTATCTGTTTTTAAAGATGGAATATTTATGAGGGTGGTTGCGCTATCTATACGCTGATTAAAACCTCAAATTCAGAGGTAAGTTCAAAACTAGGAGTTTACAGCTCTGGCTCAGGAGAGGTGGACTGGACGTAATTACCGTGATTGGTGGTCTGTGTGTTCGTGTGTGTGCATGTGATGGATGCTGTGTGGTGTGTGTGTGCGGTTTCCGTGTTTTCGTACGCCGGAGCGAGAGAGCTGTACTCACTGGCATGGTCTGGCTGCCGTGGAGGGCACTGATTGCAGACTGAGCCTCGGTATGTGTGGAGAACTTGACAAAGGCGCAACCTGGAAGAGAGAACAGATGCACGCCACACACATGCGGGCACACACACACACACACACACACACACACACCCAGCGTATACGGTAAATGTAATCAATCGAGTGAGTTTAAAAGCCTACGGTATATTAATAAAGGATGTTGAATTATATTTGACACCACAGAAATCACTGTGCAGTGAGAGGCTCTCATTGCACAGCAGGCTGCCCCACTCCGGGCATTAGGCAGGCAGACAAGCAGGCAGAAGCTGCAGGCTAAAGATTGCACTGATGAAGCAGAAAAGCATGCTATTTAGCACCACATGCCTGTCTGTGCATATTAAATACGAGCTAAACTGGCTAAACTGGCTAAACTCATAATGTTTTCAAACAGAAAACCACTCCATTCGTGAACTCAGCACGGTCTGCTGTTCCCACAACAGGATGTTATGAACAGCATTTGTGAATATGAAGATGTGTGTCCAAAGGCCAGAAAACCACAGAGGCAACACTCTTCGCTCTAATGTCCTTGAGGAAGACTGTGAGGAGTAGATAAAGTGAAAACAAATGGAAGATAGCTTTTGTGGATTCACAGAGTGAGCTTTAGCACATTAATTGTTAAATTATTAAACTTCGAACTGGAAAACTCGAAACATATTCACAAATTGATTGAGGGCTGTGCACTTTGTCTGCTTCGGAGGAGAGTCCATTTCCTAATACTGCAGCGCTGCTTGAGTTTACAGTATATGAAAATATGATTTACAGTGAAGGGCAAAGACCGCTAGTACACATGAGCTAACAAATGAACGTGCAGTCTCAGTGCTACATGTGCAGATCAGACAGAACGGTGCTCTCGGGCGTCTCTGGAGTGACTTGACGAGGGCAGAGGAAACGCCAGTGAACAAAAACAACACCTAAACTCTCCGCACGGAAACAAGTCGAGACTGATCCTGGGTCTGTTGCAGTGAGGCAGCAGTGCTAACTACTGAGACGCTATGCCCTCTTATAATTATACCCTATTTCACCTAATTTCATTTCATTTTAAGTTTCTTTTCTATTCTTATTTAATCTTTCATACTTTATTCTTCTTATCATCTATCCTGCTTGACCCAGCCGCCCTGCCATTCTTCCCCTCTTAATGGGCTTACCCCTGTGGACACCAGCCAATCAAGATGCCCATTCAGCTGTCAAACCACTACCCCCTATTGAGATATGGATAGAAAAGAGCTAGAGCTCGGCATGACCTGTACAAGGACTTTGCTACAGCAGAACCAACTATGTGCTGCTATAATTTTGCATTTAACTCCTAATATATACTTTGCGAGTCCTGTATTGCCTTGAAATAAACCAAACAGGAGTGTTAATATGAAATTAAAACTGTGCAACTATGTGCAACAACTAGGGAGCATAAAATATTTTGCAATCAAAGTTACAGTAATTACTTAAAGTATATTGCTGCATATACTGTAATTGTAAATAAAATGTACGTGTTCAACCAAGAGATTTGACTTCAGTAGACCACAAATATAGCAGTCATTTTGAAGTATGCAACTTCCAGTGGCATAAGAAGTATCCAGGCATTTTAGTTAAGTAAAAGTAGCAACACCACAGTGTAGAAATAGTCTATTCCACATAAGTGTCCGGACTTCCAAATTTTACTTAACTACGTAAGTAATAGAATCCAAACATACCAATACTGTGTATGTACCAAAAGTAAAAGTACTCAAGATCCATTTCAGTGCACAATTCAATAAAATATAGAACAGATGTGTAGTAATTTTCAGACATTTAAATGTGGAAATGGTCCGTATTATACATTTAAGTACAGTACTTTAGTGGATGTGCTTTCCGTGCTGCCCCCCTCCTCACAGTGGGGACACTTGAATTGTTTTGACATCCATCTTTCCCCTCTTCTCCTCCAACCCACTGCAGAGTAAGAGCGCTCTGGCTTCAAACCCCCTTAGATATAATTCCACAACAATTTCCATAAGCACTGTCTGGGGAATAGGCTTTAGAGACATGAAAAACCACTAGTCCCTTTGCTCTTAGCTGCATGTCAGAGGGAACTGATGTCTCCAAAAGTTTTTGGGCTGTCTGAAAAAAGGCCTGCAAGATATCAACACGACAGTGCCCAAGTTACAGTAAGGGCCTGCAGTACATCCTCAGGAAAAAAAAAATCAAAAAAAAAAAAAAAAGTCTTCAGATTAACACTCAGTTACGGAACAGAAATCATGGCTTTGTAATGTAGAGGGTTTTTTTTTTTTTTTGGACCGGGATATATGCTGAGGAAGAGTTTGCGAAGGCACAGTCAGCATTTTAAAATCACTAGCATTTTTCATATCATTGCTATATTTGATTACAATTAATAATAACACGGGGTGTGTTTTGCTGGTGGTTACCATGCAAGTGGAGCGTCCTGTTTTTGTATGTGACCTTTCACTGATTATTCCTCAATCTATCCAAAACTCCCCTGTCTGCCTTCAAAGAAAAAATCCACCGTCATCCCCTATAAAATACTGAAATACTTTTCTGACGGTGTGCTGCCATGAACAAAACACTTTCTTTACAAAGCGAACAAAAGGAAAAAGTCAAACCAACTCATTATCCACTTAACGTCTCACATAGTTCCTAATTATGAAAGCCAGACATCAATCAAACGATACATTAGGCTTAACTTTTTTTGTCGCCGCCTGCAGCCGACTAGCACATCAAACAGCGCGGCGTGAAAGTGTCTGTAATTACGTGAAAATGCTGTTTGACCCACATCTGGTGCATATGTCACATATATTCCACATACCCCCGGCTGACGTGGACGCTCACTCACGCTGTCACTTCTCCGTCAGTGACCTAAATAACGCTGACAACCGTATCGCAGGCTCCCACCTTTGCTGTTTCCGTCAGGACCTCTTAGGACCGTGCACTCCTCGATGACTCCGTAGGGTTCGAAGAGGCGGTAGACGTCCTCCTCGGTCTGTTGTTTGTTCAGCATCCCGACAAACAGCTTCCTGTCTTCTGGAACAAACAACGAGACAAAAAAAAAGGTTAAATTACAACTTTGACCTCAATTACGGAACCAATTTGAGAAACGTCGTCGTTGTCGGTGGAGCGGGGCGCGATTTTAAGAAATCTCCTTTTTCCACAGGCACAAACTCAGACACACATTCACACAGAGCCTCAATACAGTAGAGTAGCTGTCCAGTTTATGTGGCGCTGGTTGGGGCCCGAGTCACATTGTATTATCTCTTTTCCAAGACTGATCATTTTAATCTCTAGTATAAGTGGGTTTGGTCCCATATGGGCACATATACTGTAGCTGCTGGGGGTAAGTGAATGGTCAGGGGCTGAAGGGAAGAGCAATGGGAAGACTAATGAAGAGGTTTCACACACACACGCACACACACACACACACACACACAGGCACACACACACACACACAGAGGCACACACACAGAGGCACAGAGACCCAAGACAATGAGCAAGTCTTTGGTCCTTTAAAAGCACCAGGGGCTCCAGGCAGCTACAACCTCCTACACACCACACTGTGCTGGCTGGAAACTCTCTCTCTCTCTCTCTCTCTATTCTGCTCTTCTTTTTCTCTCGCTGATTCTACATTTTCCCCCCACCCCTCGTTCTTTTTCAACTGCCTCCCGCCCTCTCTCCCTCTCTTTATCTCTCTCTTACTCTACTAATTGCTGCTGATCCAGTGTTTTTTGTGTAGCCAGAGAAATATTTCAGCATGCTCTTCGGTGAACAATGGCGTGTCTCTCCTGCGAACAACGAAAGCTGGGAGACATGCCATGAATAACGCTGACTTTTCAATAGATAGCCTGTATGCTATTGAGTCCTGTTAAATGCTGTGGGATCTGATCTTTACCTTGACCTGACACACTGTGTTTACTGATGTACTCTGGCCTTGTATGATTAATGCCACAGTGCAGCGTGCCTCTGCTGGCAGCAGAAGCACTAAAACCTTCCCTTTATACAGATTGTTTCTCCAACTCTGACCTGCGAAGCCACAGCGGAGAGCCTGAGTGAGAGACGGGACCCAGCGGCCGCCGCCGCTGCCGCCGCGAGGAGGTTGAGAGCGGCATAAATCGCTGCCAGAGGCACCGCGCAGTGTCAGGGTGACCTGTGACGACCACTGAGTGCGTCGCGTCGCTGTCGGTCCCTGACCCCGGACACGAGCCGATACCCACATTCCCGCAGCGGGCACGGCAAGCAGAGTGCACGCGGCCGCCCCGGCTAGGGTTTCGGCACTCAGCGCCGCCAATGATGCACCTTTAAAATAATCACCCGTGTCAGAGCGTTGTCTAGGGAGGGGCGTCCCTGGTGCTGGCTCCTTATTGCAAGTGGCAGGATCAGAGGCTATGTATCAAAATGGAAGTGATGCAATGTGACATCTGTCAGGGTGGATTGGAGAGCATTTATCTGCAAAAAAAGGAAAGCCCTGAACTGGAAAATGAAAGGCCAAGATGGTCCTTCCTTTTGCTGGAGGGAGAATATAAATTCTGAGGGTGGATGTGGGAGATGAGTCGAGGGAACGCAAAGGGAGGGGGGGGGAGGGGTCGGACGGCACAAATTTCCCTGAATGCCGCCGGACCACATCTCATATACGCTCCCCCGTATACAGCCCGAGAGACGCACGCGGCGCACGGGGGGGGGGGGCCACCCATGCAACCGCGGTCGCCCCTTTCGCGTTTCCCTCCCGCACTTTGGCTCCGACTCCCTTGTTTAAGTAGATGATGGGGTTCTGACAAGTTTTGAATTAATGCATGACCTTTATCAATATCACATGAGCCTGCACTCTGACGATCGCACCGTGAGCGGCCCGCGCGTGGCATGTCTTAAAATACGACACCGCATCCATCCTTCCGCTGAAAGATTGCTAACTGGCACGTCACCTGCAGCTGAAAGGAATAATATTTATAAGACTCCAAGTATAACGGGATCATTGGCCACTATATATCACACCCCTGTGAAATACTGGGTTCACGGCGAGCTGCGCAAAAAGCCTCACACGCCGGAGTCAAGTTCAGTCTGCTGGCTTTTCGCATCACATGTCGAGGAGGCGCTAATCTGAACACACAGGCGGGAGTTGGCTCCAACGTAAGGAAGACGTGACTTTTTGTGACTTTTTTTATTTTTTTATTTTATTTACAGCGGTGACATTTAGTAGGAGTTCCTCATCTGTGGCGGCGAGAGAGATGGAGTGCATGTTCCGCAACGTGAGTGCGCTTTGAAAACAAGCTAACAACGCATGAAAACAGATCATCTAGGAGATCTGTTCCACCGTCTAGGATTCTGCCGTGGCTGCTCTGAACTAAAACGCTACCTTGGGAATTCAGGTGTTGTGTTCATCGCCAATTGAAACATTATCTCATTTATCTACAACACTGCAACACAAGGCGGTGTGCAAACAGACACACAGAGAGTGCAAAACACCTACAGCCATTTACACATATCTGAAGGGGGCGGGAGGGAGAAAAAAAAAGAAGCAAAAGAGGGAGAGAAAGAGAGAGAGAGGGAGGGTGAGACAAAATCACATGCACAGCCTGACACAAAGGATTACAGACGACAGATCCCACGCCATGACCACACAC
>JBCAUF010000633.1:10156213-10167351 GCA_038406115.1 Haemulon aurolineatum
GGAGTGCCATTTCTACATAGTATTCACACTTCCTCTGGTGAGGACGTGAGAGAGCGCTGCAATGTTTGGAGGGAGAAAATATGTGGCAGTATTTGTCACAGGCGCACAACTGAAGGTTATTCAGTGCCACCGCTTCGCGACTGATGTAACGCCGGAATATTCATGAGGATAAATTAAATTGCGTTTTGAGCTGCCGACGAAAGTAGTTTGAATCCCGAAAATCCGAAGTTTCGAGGCTCGCACACGCGCCACTTTAAGCAACTCTGTGCGGAGAAAAAAAACCCGAAGCCGGGATCCGGTTGCCACGCGGGGCGCAGTGCTGCTGAGGAGACGGCACCTCTGTCTCTACACGCGAACATGGCAAAGTGCCTAGACTTCTCATAAGGATGTGAGGAGCGAGGAGGAGGGGGGGGAGAATGAGGAGAGAGAGAGAGAGAGAGAGAGAGAGAGAGAGAGAGAGAGAGAGAGCGGGGTAGAGAATTGGTAATGCACTCCCCCAGCATACAGCGAGCCGCATGGAGGAGCCAGATAAGACACCCTGGCCCCTGCTCTGACTGCTGGAGTAAAGCCTCTCCACCGACGCGAGCGATGACTGCAAGGCTTTGGCCGACGCTTCGCTCTATCCATCTATAGCCCAGTGATGCCTCTATTACAATGGCTGCCCCACAGCTACGTGGGCCCGCGCCAGCTGCACAGGATTATAATTAGAGGAACCATGAAGTGCCCTGGACACTGGCAATTGATCTGACTGACAGTCCAATATTTCCACCAGGGAAATAAACCTTGGTTTGCCACTGAGGCAAAAGCGGGAGCGGGTGGGGGGAGGTCTAGGGACGGGAGGGAAAGTGTTGAGGGCGTAGGGTGAGAGAGAGAGGGTGGAAAGTGAAATGGTAGCGAACCAAAAGGGGGGGGGGGGGGGATTTGGGAAATTTTTCCCCTGCTGCACTTTCGGTGTTTTCCATTCTCACTTTAGTTTTCAAACAGAAATGAAAGGTTGATTGAGTGCATATGAGCGCGCCCGTACACAGCGGTGTGGGTGCACGAGGGTGTGCTTTTAGTACATGCGGATGCACTACGGCGCTTTATGATTGATTCCCATTCCAACTTCAAATTCAAGTAGCACCCCCTCTTACCTTTAAAACAGCAAAGTCTCGCTTGTTGTACCAAGTTACTCTTGCTCTTAATAATGTCTAGCCTTGACAAGGATCGTCCAAGCAGATATGCGAGCGGGCGCAGCGCGTCTGCTGGACGAGAAGGACTACACTTGACAGTGTCAAACCCATCTGCTTTTCTATCTCTCAAAAAGCAATATGTTGTGTGGTGACAGCCTTCTATGGTAAGACTAAGTGCTGTTTTGAGCAAATCCAGGTCAGCCTGACAAATACACGGGTTTGTGTCGACATTTTGGGGTTGTTCTAATGTTTGCCTCTGTTGTTTCCTCTAAAGCTCTGGGGAGGCTTTCAGCTTGACAGCATCACTACAGTTCCCACAAGTCTGCTGCTGGGTCACATGCCCAGAGAGAGACAGAGAGAGACAGCTGGAGTATGAGACGAGAGAGAGAGCGAGAGAGCGAGCGAGAGAGAGAGAGACAGAGCGGCAACAACAAAAATGGAGGATGATGATAACTTCAGACAGATTTTAAGGCTGTGAAATATTCACGGGGATACACATCGGTCTTGCTCTTTATACATTCAATATGCCTACATGCTTCAGAAATATGCCGTCTCCGAGTGTAGCATACAATAGCTAGGCGCGAGTTTCATAACGCAAGAGTTCACACGTGTGGCATTGTTGTCACTGTATCCATTTTGCCTGTATTAAGCCAGATGGTACTGTAGGAGGTGCGATGCATTTCAAAATGAAAGCCTCTTTCATTATCATGTACAGTATGGTACATATCAAACAATATTCTATATGGCAACGCGGGCAATAATGTACTGCGCTCTCAAAGCTACTTTATGTATTTTTTGTATTCCATCATTAAAATTTGCATACTACATAGCTTTTATGCATCAATATCACAGTTCATCATGACAAGACAAATACTATATATCATATTACAATGTTACAAAATAATACATGCTGGCACTTCAATTTGGACTTTGCATTTTTTTGTAGTTTTCCAGGTACATATATGCAAGTACCACAAAGATGAGCATTTTGATTTCATTTTAACTGTGCTCTGTCAATGTATTGTTTACTGCCATCAATATTGCATTGGAACATTACAGATTAATTAAGTATGAATGCAGCAGGAAAAAAAGAGAGGAAGAACTGATGCAAACGACGGCCTGAAAATTCTGTCAACTCTGCCACTCAACCAGATGCATGAGCTGTTCAAACGAAGAATATTATAATAAGATATTTTTTTTAATAGACAGGGGGAATAGAAGGATCTGTGAATGGGAAGGATTGGGACGCTCTATCCTTTTGAGCTGAATCTCCCTCTGAAGTCTCTTGCACATACAAACTGATGTAATTCAATACTGAATGGCTGCAAACATTTGGATCACAATTTTCAAATTTTAAATTCAAATCATGCACAGAAGGCACTCGTACTCCTTTTGAAACTCATAGTTTGCAAATTTAGTTTTGATCTAATAGGACAAATGTGCACTTACTTTTAATATCTGTATTCATAAACACTGTGCTGCTTTTAACCAGCATCCCAGATTTAAGCAGGCTGGATCTTTTTACCAACTCGCTGTAGGAGAGAAGAACATAGTATCTGTATCTTTTTACAGGATTTAAAAAATATTGTGATTTTCCTACATCTACTGGCTTTCATCGTTTCCTGCTATTTTGTTTCCCTTTTGTTATCCCTTTATTACCTTAATTTCTTTTTCCCTCCTATCTTGTCCTGTAATCAAACTTAATTCTTCCTTTCTGGCTACATCGTCTCGCCTCCTTTCGTCCTCTATTTTTCTCTCTTTTTTTCCCTCGCCTCTGTTACCCCTGTAGCATCAAGGCTATTCAAAGCAGACAGCCAGTGAGAGCTTCATGTGTCATCTGCCAGGGTGACAGTAATGCACTATTTCTTTTCATCTTCAAGCAATGCCTGCATTATCAGTGTATAAGATGTATGGCAAGACAATATTAATGGCCTCTTTCTCCCGTGCGAAATGAAAGAGGCCCGAGCAAAACAAACAATCCGCTCCTTCTTCTCAAGGAAACTGAGCAGGTATATCAAAGGAGTGTAAAAAATGACCACTACGTGTGCTGTTTGTCTCTGCTGGGTCACGAGAGGGATGACTCTCTACAGCGGGAGCGCCGCAGCTATACTTTACATGAAGCGGGAGCCAGTGTTGAAATGTGACCGTGCTGCATGGCGCCATGAATGAGCACTGACACCGCATAAGATGATAAAGCTTAGAGTAGTGCTTAGCAAGTATCAAAACGCTCAAGTAAAGCAGTATGTGATGCTGACAACGCGGAATATTAATAAGATAAGTAATAAAATCAATTGAATCCTAAGATTTTGTGTTACTGTGCATTGCATCATCATACAGTATATCACCAGTGTCAGCGTTATGCATTTTCCTCTCAGTCAGAATCCATATCCATTCGGAGTCAATCTTTAGTGGTATTAGAGTAAAAAAGACTTTAAAGAATGTGAACTAACTAAAGGTAGTGGCTTTTTTTTTTTTTTTTTTGAACGCAAAGCTTGTGCACGTAGTCGCTGGCTGTGTTGGGCTCGAGGTCTATTTGTCAGAAACAGGGCATGACTATAAAGGACAGAGCTGTCTCTCTGCATTAAAACAAAATGTACTAGAATAAGGGGCTTTCCACGTGAATGAGTGGGCGCACAGTGATTTAATTTCTCATGCAATGTGGTGGACTGAGTTTTTGGAAAAAAAAAAAAAAAGGGTTCAGGGGGCGAATGAGAAGAGAAAAAGGCTGGTTTGGAATTAAGGCATGGAACCATTTTGGCTAATTATAAAGCATAAGCTTAATTGGACACTAAAATGGTTATTTTATATCCATAATCCAGTGAATGCATTTTGATCTATTTTTTCTATCTGCTCTCTTTATGTAGATCTAGATTTTAATGAGCCTCTCTTAAAAATTATGCACAAAGAGCAACCAAGTCTGATGGAGAATAGGTTAGGAAAAGTGCATTAATAAATTACCCTTCCTGTCTGTATTCATTCTTGTCAGGAACTACTTTACCCTTGCTGATTCTATGCCTTTATCCTGGCTTGGAATAAGGTCTAACCAGGAAGGTGGGGCAGATTAAATCCCTTTTTATTTATTAGACATAGACGTTTTAATAATAATGGTTTATTGGGAAGCCAGCGCTGTATTCAGCTGTTTATAATGCTCTCACATCCTGGTAATGTATGGAAGGACTATCTGCTGCTTAGGAGATATATTACAGCGGGAGATACCTCCCTAGCAAGTTATTAAAAACACTAAACCATTAGCTTGTGGAGCTGGGGCTCACTCCTCCTTCACTCTCCTGATCTCCTCACTGCTCTCTTCTCCCGAGAGCCTAAAATTAGACAGAACATCCCTGACACGCACAAACACACACACACACACACAGCAACACACTAGCCTGCATGCACACCCCCACACACACACACACACTATTTATAGCACATTACTATAACAGTGACCTATTTGTTTGGTTTCTAAACTGTCGGGGCTACGCATTTTATACAGTACACATTATGTGCTGCACATTTGAGATTAAATTAGACACCGTATTAGGGGAGGCATGTCGGATAGAGGAATTTACATCCACTGGTTTAAAAACACATTTAATACAAAATGCTACCTTGGCCTATATTGGAGAACAGATCCTTTGTCTGCCGCCCATTGATACAGAATCCAGATATTGGATCACTATACCTTATTTAAGCAGGACTAATATAAAGGACTCCTGTCTGGTCTTAGACAGAGTGTTTGTAGGCTACAGTCTGGCTCCGGGGAAGCCTGCGGCGCTCTGGCACCCACGGTCCTGATAGGAGTGCCACCACCGCTGAGTGAGGAGAAAAATGGCTTTGAGACACGGAGATGGAAATATGTAGAAAAGAGGTAGGAAGAGAGGATGACACACAGTGAGGGGGGAAAGGTGAGAAAGTGTTGGAGAGAAAAAAGAGAGAGAGAGACAGAGAAGCGGGATCCTGAACAGAGGATAAGAATTCAAACAGGCCTTTAAAATATGTCTATCCTAAATATAAAGACAGTACAAGGATCAACAAATATCCACTGTGATTTATAGCACTTAAAAGTAGCAGTATTATGCATTATCTTTATAGCACTCATTAATTAGCCTAGCCAACCAAAACAAAAAAAAGAAATGGAAAAAAAAAAAACACAACAAAAACAACAACAACAACAAAATGTTTAACTTGTCAACAGCTCAGGGAACGCTGAAAAATACCGTAGCAGCCCGCCCTACATGGGTTCAGGTAATTCAAGGGGGTTCGGCAGCATGACAAAAGACATAAATCAAAAGGTATGCATTTTGGTTTATACAAAGGCTGAGCTAAAATTACAGGTCAGAAAAGCAATTACTCTTTTCTGAGGCTGTCAAATCGAATAAGAAATGTGTTTTAGACAAAAGACGGAAAGCAGTCTACTAGATGGGTGTCATAACACTCTGCCCCGGGGTGGTAAGAATTGTTTTGCTTTGCAAAAAATATTTTCTTTAATGTGCATATTTTACAGCAAAACAGTCCACGGCACATTTCATTCAGGTCACGTGTGTTAAACTGTTGACCACTCTACTGCTGCTACACACTGTCCTTCTCTCAGTCTTTCTCTACTAAAGGGCAGATAGAGATGATTAAATAAGTTCACATAATAGAGAATTGGACACATTCATAATTCAAGAGGATCAGACAGGTTTAAATCTAAAAGAAATGGTGGCTGTATCAGTGGCCATTTCAGCACCATGGACAGCACCGCGGCCTGCAGAGATCAGTACTTTGCTCTTAGAGTGACTGTAAATGCAGCGTTGCATTGTGATGAGGATGATTCACTGTGTGTGTCATAGTTTAAGCTATTAAAAACACCGTCTAAAATCTGTTACGATGACTATGACCATCGGTTATGAACGGGATCGACCATTAAATACTGTGTCAGATGTTTCACATATTTGATAAGCAGCTTAGACCTATAGCTACATGACAGCATGATTGCAACTCCACTTTCGCCTGCACACCCTGTGATTATCCTGCTGGAAAACAACACATAAGCAAACAAACAAACAAGCAAACAAACAAATTAAAATAGCAGGCTACAAAAGCATATAGCCCTGATTTTTGGAAGCCAACACTCCAGTTAAAACCTCCATCTGTTGAAATGCATTCCCGAGGTGCTCCTAGAAACTGTGAACGCCCACACACAGAAAACTCTGCCAGGAGAACAAAGACAAACATTTCAGAACCCCCGTGCACCTCTCGCACCACAGCGCATGGAGAAGAAAAAAGCTTTTTCCCCCTGCTAAATATACGGGCTTGACGTGGGAGCGTGTGGGATGGTGAGAGCTCAAGATGCAATGTTTTACTTCCACACAGCTCTGCAATATTAAGACAGCCATATCTCTTATCATTTTTTTCTTACTCTGAACAATACTCACATTCCCACAACACATAGCCTACTTTAGTAGGATACATTTATCTCACAATATTTTAAGGGGAACAATGAGGAAAGTGCCGTGAATGATTTCATTAATTTTCTAATAGCAACGTTAAAGCAGAGCACAAAGAGATTTAGGAACACTGAAGCCAATGATTCCACGTACTTAAATCTCTTGGTACTCGGTGTTCCCCTGCTGTCAGTGTTCCTCTCCATAAACATTCACAAAAATCGAGAAAAAAAGAAAAGGATTTCTATACAATAATAACCACATCCCCCAGTCCATTCATATTTATAGTCAACATCAAAGGGAAGAGGCAATGCATTAGAGCCCATTGTGGCTCAAGGGGAGAAGCCATTTCCACAGTTTCTCAACGGGAGTGTGGAACTGCCTTCATCCTGTAACCCATGGCAATCCTAAATAACCCAACCACTGTGATCAACAGTCAAACAAAGACATTTCATGTGAGGCAGTGATGTTAATTTGATTCACTCTGACCTAATGGCTCTCTCTTCAGAAAACTAAACGGCCTGGAGGTTTAACTCTCCAGGCTCGGAGAGACAGGACACACAATTCGGGCAAATCGCAAAGGGAATTTTTCACTATTTTCTGACATTTTAGACTAAACTGCTAATTGACTGACCAAGAAAATAATCAGCAGACTAACCAATAGTGTTAATAATTGTTAGATAAGAGGCCTACAGTACATTTTCACATACTCACAAGTGATACGTAATTCACAACATGATGATAAATCATGGTATAGGGGTTACGATTCAATATAATGCAATAAATTGCAGTGCTGCAAGCAAGGTGATATATTGTGGGGTTGTGTTTTTTATCTAATTTTGGGAAGAAAAAAAAACTATCATAGTATAAATAACAGCGCACTATCTTATCCATAATACCAGAGTAAATAAAGAGTTTTATGCAATCAGAATTGTGGGATCTGCATTTGTATTTTACGACTCTGTAACAAATCTTTGCATCCAAATTGATTTCTGAAAATACAGTACAAAACTTAATATCCCAATACCAAAGTGCATCGATAAAACCATTACAAAGTCTAACTACAGCCAATTTAATGTAAAAATAATGTATGCACAGCTGGGTAATATGGGTAGAACAAAAAATTAGCAAATTTTGTCATTTTGTAATTGCAGTTTGGTGGGAATTTTAGTGGGAAAATCTGGACACCCAAACATGATAATATCCCTGCAATACAACTCAGATTGTCACTGAATACTCATACAGCAAGTGATGCTAGTTTACTGTAAATAGAGAAAAGTCTACATTCAAATCAGAATCAGAATTCTCTTTATTGACCCAGAGTGTGTACACACAGGGAATTTGACTCTGAAAGTTTTACGATGCTCTCAGTGTACTTGCATTGAAAAAGCTATACAGCTTGGGCCGAGGTTAATAAATGAACAGACAAAATGAATAAAGTGAACAAACAATGTCTGCATTATTTCAACAGAGAATGTAATCACTTCAATGTATGTTCCTATTCTCATTCAGAGCATTTTTGAAGATCATCTGAATGATCTTCGTCCCCAATATGTCAGACCAGGACACCGCCACAACATGCAGACATACACAAAACCTTCTATTAACCTCTGTCCACCCATCACTGAGGATGCGAGCAACATAATAACACCCACTTAAAAAGCACAAGGACATCCATTTTGTTCATTGTGTCTGCAATTCACATGGTGACACTAAGAAATCCCATCCACCTCTCTGTCAGAAGAAATCCATTAGTCAAACCAAACACTGACACTTAGAATGTCAAACACACAGGTAGCACATAATTTGTTTCACAACAGTGTGATAGCTCCAAATGGTGACTGGTGAATTATGTCTGCCGACTGCAGAAAAATGCACGATTTGAAATCACCAGAGGGGGGGATATTCAAATGTTTGTGTAGCTTCAAATCTCGGGAACAGTTTATGCCTTTGGTGATGATTATTGTGTACATCATTCAGTGAGGGCTTTTGTTACTAAGGCTGCATCCACAATATAAGATCTTGTTTTATGTAAGAAGTAATCATTTCTAAAAAAAAGAAAAAAAAATACATATTCAGAGACTTTACATCCGTGATGACAAAACATTTTGACAACATGTCCAAAGGATGAAAACTATAAATGTATTTCTATTTAGATGTTTGAGTTGGGTGTTTTTGAATGAGTCAGTCTCTCCCTGTCTCCCAGGCAATAAGAGAGGATGCAGCACCCAGGGCTTTGTTGTTCTCCCTAATGTGAGTTAATCTGGACACTGTCACATCAAACACAGGGACATCTTAGGTGTTATGTAGATAGTGTTTATAGAAACTTAGCCCGGCTCTGTCCCTGTGGGCCCCTCTCTCGCCTTTTCATTTGGATTGAGGCAGTGAGATAGGCCATCTTCAAAGCCCCTCTGTGTCTCTCTGTATCGACCACGCTCCTCTGCAGCCCTAGAGGCTTCCTATTAGAAAGGATTTGTCTTACAAGCTCTGTGTGCTGCCACTCTGAAAGGAAAAGGGAAAAAATTAAAAAAGAAAAAAAAAAACATGTTACAAGGTGTGTTCTGCAGAGGTCCCTTAGCTTCCAGATGCTTTTTTGGGCTCTTGCTTTGTGACAGCTCTCTTATTCACCAATTTCAACCCCCCTCTTGCTGATATGTCAGCACACACCACACATGCAGAGCCATGTCTGACATGGCAAGATATCGCCGCGTCTGACCGAGAGACCCACATCAAGCTATCAAACACACACTTTACCGTCATAGCTCCATTCACACAGAACCCAGGCAATATGTCATTGTTCTCGTTTATTGCAAAAGGGAATAGCTCTTTCTGCCTATTTGGTTTGCAGCAGAAAAAAAAAATAAGCCTGGATTTACAGCTCAGCGATCCTGCGTTTTGATAGGGTAGAGGCGAGGTGGGCCAACCTTTTTTTTTTCTTTCTTTTTTTTTGATATTTGTAATTTCTTATTTTCTTTTAGCTGCGCTCCATGCTGATCCTTGGATAACTTGCCATCTCTCCTGCCTTTATTACTGCATGTCCTATTTCTGTAAGCTATCGCCGGACCACTATCAAGCATCTTCAATAAGGGGGGCTGAGCTGCAAAAGATAGCAGTGATGACGAAGTAAAAAGTACAAGAGAGAGAGAGAGGGGGGAAAAGAAAAGGCTTTTATTTTCTCTTCTTTGCCACGACCTGAAATATGCTCAGGCAGCGTAGCTATAGCTGGCCAGTCTGTACCCACAGGGCTCTCGCGGTGAACGGACACTATAATAAATCTGACATTATCAGATCCCGGTCATTCAGCAGACACAGCCTAAGTGCTTTTAGATGTGTCAGAGGACATGACAGACTTTCACTGCCCTGCTGATGACTTCCCATTCATCCTGTGTAAAGTTAGTTAACAGTTCCCCACAGAGCTTCAATAATGGTTTTGTTTATGTACAGCATTTTTCACCAGCGTACTGTGTATTCTTAAGGCGCAACAAGCACGGTGAACGCATCTCCTGCTCCGTGAAACATTTGCGGCCTGTAATCTTTCTTGTTTTCTTCTTTGCCTCTTTTTGTTGGCACGCTAATCAGACATTACCAACTCTTAGCACGCTCCACATAAACACATATCATGCCACCCAATGCTACTTACGTAAGAACATGCGACACGACCGCTCATCAAAACTTTGCTTAACAGAGCCACTGGTGGTCAAAAGCCTCAGCTGCACAAGCACCTGTCAACTGGTAGGATTGGGGAAAGACTGAGAAGGAGAAACTCGGGAGAAAGAAGTAGTTAGAACAGGAGAGCTGGAGGAGAAGATGAAGAAGTGGGTTGGACCACATGCTCTGCCCTTTCCCAATCTTGAAAGGGAGGCACTGGAGAGTAGTCTTTCAGGAATATATTAATAACACTGCGGTAAAAGCACACCCATGAGGCGAGTGGGTACAAGCAGAACCCATCAAATTAATCTGAGATAAATTTGCAAGTCATCATCATATTTTAAAATGTTTTAGAGACTGAATAAAAGATCAAAGAATGAAAAGGAACTTGTCCGATGACAAAGATGTACGATGAGAGGCAGAAAAAAAAGAGAGGGGAAGTGAGAAAAGCGCGGCGAGAGTTTGCGTACGGCCCGACATACTCTGATAGACAAAGAAGAGGCCTTGCGGGGCAGACAGACACACAGAAGCTGGCAGATGGGAAAATGGGCAGGGAAAGCAGCCAGCCAAACAGCCGAGCAGTTTATATGCTGTGTGTCATACAGACTGATAGATTCATAAATAATAAATCAAGAAAAACAGGTAAAATAAACTCTGCAAATAAATGTGCTGTCTCGTCCTCTGCCCCGCTTGCCTAATGAATTGTGCCTGTGCACATCTTTGCTTCGGCGTATATCACGCATGTGTGTTTCTGTGCATGTGCGCTCATTTAAGCAGTGTGGCGGCCCACGCTGCCATGGCAATCATCTGCCTGAGCCCCGCTGCTGATGTTGTGTGATGATGATGATGATGATGATGATGAGAGACAGCTTTATCCTACCTCAACTCGCAG
>JBCAUF010000633.1:10217803-10229040 GCA_038406115.1 Haemulon aurolineatum
AAGGCTGATTAGTGCTTTATAGGCCTCAGGCTGCTTTTTATTATTTCCAGTCATTCTGCATACAAAACAACCTCTTAATAAACCAGTTTTCTCAAGAGCTGCCATGACACACTAATATGCAAACTATGTGTAATTGTTTACTCAACCGGTATGATTCATGATACAAACATATGCGTGTGTAATAAACATTACCATTACAGATTGGTCTAAATACTTTTACTTTACAGTAATTTTAAAACCAGTGTTTTTGACTTTTGTTTTCTTGAACCACTGTATATCCATTGTGTTAGAAGTACATGTCAAAGGTTAGAGATATCCTTATAAATCAATAAGCTATCAAAAAAAAGAAGAAGAGGAAAGCAAACATCAGACTTTGACCTGTCTGGTGTTTTACATCCCGGTGGAGACTTCATGTCCTCTGTCTTGAGATAGACCAACTTGTCAAGTTCCTTACTTGTGTACTCTTGGCTACCAATCAGAGTATATCTCCCCATAGCCAATGGGGACAAAGCAAGCTGGTGCCTGGGTGTGTTGCGTTGGAGTTTAAACTTTGGACCCGAGAAGAAGAGCTGAGAGATTGAGTGGGGACACTTTAGGAACAGAGACAAAGCTACTCCTCTGCAAAGTAAATCGGATATTTTGGCTGGATCTCTGTTGTCTTCGGGGCTGCTTTGGTGTGCCAAGGAAACTATGGAGGACTACAGAGATCAGGTAAATAACCAAAGATTCTCTGCTTCTCATGGCATTGCTGTTTGTCATTTATGGGTTATTGGGGCAAGCCTTCAGGGCAAAGTTCAGGGAAGAAGAATTTGTAAAACGTCAAATTAATATACCGAAATCTAAAAGTGAATGCCAGTTTTAGATTGACATTAAGTAGCCATAATTATCACAGAAAAAGGTTCACAGAGACAAACAGATTCACAGGCAGATTTGGGAAACATATTGTACAGCACAGTGCGTTCTAGGAGGATCATGGCAATAAAGAGCAGTTCCCAGCTGTGGCATTATATGAAACGTTTATTGTTCTGTTGTCTTTGCTTCCAAAAGCATGATAGACATAGCATTGTGTGTGACATTAAATGTCATGATCTCATTTCAGGGCTGTGATGGCATTGAGCTGCTCGACTGGCTGTTTGATCAAAGCGACGGCATTCTCTCGAGAGAGGAAGCAGGACGCCATGGCAACCCTCACACCTGGCCGATCCAGGATCCGAATGTGCGTAACACTGCGGGATCACCATTGTTACTCATACATACTGCAAATACCTGTTTGCTCTGTATCTTCTCTATAGTGCTTCCTTGACAAATTCTGTAGGTCTTTGTCTGTTTTTAAAAAGATTGTCCCATCTCTCGCAACGTTGTCATTTCACACAGACAGACTAATGATAGCACTTGGTGTTTTCATCCAGCAGATGCTGCAGGCAGATGATGACTTCCTCAATGCCCTCCTGACTGGAAATGATTCTGTGTCAGGCTCGCCCCTCTGGTCCCCTTCTCCCAGTGACAGTGGGATCAGCGAGGACCCTCCGTCAGACCAGATGGACAGCCCCCAGCGTCCCGAAAGCCCCCCTGAGGACGTTCAGTATTTCGCTACGAGGCCACAAATTAAGGCAGAGCTGGAAGCCAACATCACCAATAGCCTCAGTGAGTCACAAATATCCACAGGAAAAATGTTGATAACGGGACACATTATAACATCTAGAGGTGAAACTGATGGTTATATTCATTATCGATTAATCTACAGTACATGCTATTTTCTCATTTTCTCAATTTATTGTTTGGTCTATAGAATATCAGCCAAGATCTAAGGGTCCAAAGAGACATTATCAAACAGTCCAAAATCCAAAGACACTCAAAATATTCTCATAGAGGCATAAGAAAACCAGAAAATAGTCATGTTTGAGAACTTGTGAATTTTGGCCATTAATCAATGAAATAATTATTTAAACAGTCAAAATTGAAGAAAACTAATGTCCTATAAACCAAGCGAACTCTCATGACATCATCATTTATCCTTATCACACTACATTAGAAAGTGCTTCCTGTAGTTTCTGGTTGTGAGCAGAGAATTACACAATATCTTGCACATGAATCCTCCTGCATCACCAAAGATGGTTTAACATTAATCATATGTGACTGTGTTCAAACTATGAGACAAACACAATGACAGTACTGCTCATGAAAAATCAAAGTGAACATGTTGAACACCAAACACAGTAATTAGTTTCTACATAATGTTCAGGCTACAAATCTTATTTCTCTCTCTCTCTTTTTCCTGCATAATCCAGACAATGACACCAGCCTGTCTTATTGGTCTTTGTTTGCATGAGCTTTATGTGCTTTTTTTGTGTGTGGTGTGAGTGCAGATGGCTGGGAACCCGACTTCCCAACAGGCAGGACGGAGATTACTCAGTATCCCTCTGATGCGTATAGACCCCAGCTGTCTTCTGGCTTCCCGCTAACTGTCAAGGATCTGCTACTGTCTGGCACACCGGAACCTGTAAGTGTATGCTAGTTGTGGTGGGAGTTTGACAGTCTGTGGGGATGGTACAGTAGTGGAAAGAGGGGTGGGAGGGGGAGTAATAGTGTGTGTTTGTGCAGCTTTCTTTGGCTTCTTGACTCATGCAGAGGGCATGTTGTTTACCGAGTGTATGACTCTGTGTGTGTGTGGGTGGGTGTGGGTGTGCATGTGTATTTCAGGGTAAAACAAATGGGTGCCTACAACTGTTGAAATCATGGATTCACCAAGGGGTGACACCCTCTAGAATTGCAAATGAATTTCCTATTTTTAAACTTTTGTTTATAGGGAGGTTTGCTGAGCGTGCAGCAAATCTTCCCAGCAGCACTTAGGTTTGTGCACTGACACAAAGAGAAGAGAATAGAAAAGAAACATTGTTGTTGTACTTTATAATTTGTTAGCTCTTTTATGGTTTTTGAGATAACCTCTGTAAGCTGTGGAGAGGTTGCAGTTATACAGCATAAGATAATTAGACTGCATTTTGTGAGAGGGAGAATAAGTTTTATGCTGCGCCATCCATCCATCTATTAGCATTACCCACTTATCCTTTGAAGGATGATCCAAGCTGACATTGAGGGAGTGGCGGGGGTACGACATGGACAGGTCGCCAGTCAATCACAGGCCTGACACTTAGAGACAAATAACTATTCATGCTCACATTCACCCTTGCGGCTAGTTACCCTCGCATGCAGGGCACCCACAGAAAAGCAGGCACTGGGAGTACATGCAAACTCCACACAGAAACACTGCAGCTGCACCATATTACATTATATTCCTGAAATTAGAGGTCATCAAGCAAATAAAGACGAAGCAGAATAATGTGCTTGTCCTCCTGGAACTTGAGGGGTGGCAGAGGTGTAGACGTCAGCTCACTCTGGGTATTGATCCCATCTCTGCAGCCTATCTTAAAAGGACGAAGGAGGGAGTCACAGAATGCAACTTAGGCTCTCACACCATAATTGCTTTGAGGTAGCCATGAAATGAGAGCGATGAAGGTGGCCTGATGTCCTGCACTCATTTAACTACTTCTTGTGACACTCTGGGGAGAGAGAGAGCTGCCCGAGGAGGGGGCGAGGGAAAACGCGGAAGAGGGGGTGCAGGGAGGAAATTTAATCAAACAGCTGTGATTGTGTTTTAAACATTAGTATTCATATCTCACCGCCAGCCCCAGCACCCATCCCAACAGTCCATCCAAGAGTTGATTCTCAACGAAGATGAGAAGAAGCTTTTAGCGAAGGAAGGGGTGGCTCTACCCAGCCAGCTGCCTCTTACAAAGGTAAATTTCTATCAATACCTGTATTTTGAGAACAACCACCAGGTAGCAGAGATTATCCTATAGAGGCTTAAAATGAAACTTCCTCTTCCTCTGTCCATCAGTACGAAGAAAGGGTCCTAAAGAAAATTCGCAGAAAGATTCGCAATAAGCAGTCTGCCCAGGAGAGCAGGAAGAAGAAGAAGGAGTATATTGATGGGCTGGAGAGCAGGTAAGGATCCAGAAAAGTGACCATTGTTTGCATGTTTTTGCATCTTAACAGCACATTTGATATTCTGGCCATTTTCCAAAGTTTCCAAATTAGGAATTTTGTTTGTCGTTATCCTGCTGTACCCTCCAGGCAGCCGTTGGTCAGCTCATTTCAATGAATTATGAAAGTCATCCTGTGAGATCCTGATGTGCCAGTTATGCCACATAGCTGTGGTTTGATTCTGGCCTTGGTCATTTTCCAAATTTAACAAATCTTTCTTTTCACAAACAGAAATACTGAAAATATTTTACGAAAAAAAAAAAAAAAACATCAGCTAGCAGAGACAGTTTAGAAAATTCTACATACATGAGTTTTGGGAGTCAGGTGCTGAACAGGTGGGAAATTAATCTAAGACATTTAGTATGGTATGCTTTGGGAAACATGTGGCAGCAATGGAAAGTATTAAATCACTTCCTGAGGGAAAGGCAATTTAGAAATTCTTCTTCAACAGTTTGCGTTCACTTGGCTTTAACATATACATTGTTTAATGGAGCTTTAATAAAAAAGTTAGTTTCATTGTGTTTTGCAGGGTGATAACAGTATTTTCTAATTGTGTTATCTCCTCTAGGATGGCCGCCTGTAATGCACATAACCATGAGCTGCAGAGAAAAGTGTCTCAGCTGGAGAAATGCAACATGTGAGCAATTATGAAACTGGACATCTCTTTACATTTCCAACCGTTCCTCTTATAACATTTCCTCAACTGAGAAACTGCCTTGAGCATCTTGCCGCGTTTTTTCCTTCAGACCATTGTTAATCCAATTACTTTTATCTACCATTTCCATTCTCATGTTGATTTTCTTCGGGGGTTTTTCTCCCTCCTTGTCTTTCTTTTGTCCCTTATCCACTCTGCAGGTCACTAATGGAACAGTTGCGCAGGCTGCAGGCTCTGGTCATGAATACGTCTAACAAGCCAGCCCAGACTGGGACATGTGTACTGGTACGGACCTCTTGTGTGTGTGTGAGGCAGATAAACAACTTGTCCGGACTCATCATTAAAACATTCACCAGCAACTATTATAGTTGTATTGACCATCGAGGAAAGCCAAAGCAGACATGTACTTAATGGACCAGACAGCGCAGAGGACACACACACAAAGCGTAGTCCTCATATAAGAGAAGTACATCATTTGAACAGCAGCCATTCTTTGCCTTTGATCACTCCAATAGTATAAAGCACAAGACCTGAGGCAGTATGGGTGCCTCGTCTATAAACAACATCTATAAATATGACTGAGTCTCAGTTCCCAGTCACTGAGTATTTGCTGCACAAGAAGCAAGTAAAAGATTCGGCTGAACATTGCGTCTTGAAAGTGTTTTCACATATTCAAAAGTTCAACCATGTAGAACACGCAGATTTTCAAGTACAAACTTTTGACTTGAAGTTGAAGTGTGGTTGATGTATTTTCCACAGTTTCCAGTCATCCTCTATATAACCCTCCGTTTCTCTGCGTCCCTCAGGTGCTCCTGCTGTCCTTCTCCCTAATCCTGTTCCCTAGCCTCAAGCCCTTCTCTGACACCAAGGTCAGCCAAGGAGACTTCAGTCCAGTCAGAAGTGAGTAACCTTCAACGCCAAATAGCTTTGTGCGCCCGCCCGCCAACTAATCCAGCACCTCTCTGTCACAGCCGAGGAGCTCGTTAGAACTGCAGTCTCACCCACTGCTTGAAAGGTTCTCACCTGCAGAGCCTCACAGCATGCGCCGCCTGTGTCAGGATTTGCTGTCAACTTAAAACTTTAAAGATTACAGCCAGTACACAGAGAGCCAAGGCCATGCATTATCATTCCAGTTATTAAGCTATTGCTCTGTCAACAGCTTCTGATAAATGACTATTAATTAACACTTTATTACTAGATTTATTGGCACACGCCCCCAAAATGTCGATTTTTAATTAGGAGGCAAGATGAGGATTTGCACAGCACCACGGTGTAATTTGTTACCATAAGCTGTTTGACAGCCTTGAAAAAGCAATCGATGCTGCACTTTCCCTGAGTGCTAAAGGCTGTGTTACAAGTTTTTAGAGCTTTAAAGTCTTTAATGTCTTTAGGCTTGCATTTGATGGTATTTACGGTGTGTTGCCGAACAGACACTAATATACAGAGCCGTCCACAGAGGTTTCAACGTTGCTTATCTTTTCTCGGTGTGTTATTCTCACACAGTCCAGTCACGGTCCCTGCAGAACCTCCAGGCTTCCCGTGTGCTCCAGGTCACTGACCGTCCTTTCTCCGCTGAGGATGAATCAGAGCCTCTGCACCGGCATCTCCCAGGAGACCGAGAATTGGACGATATAGCGGCGCTGATGGGAAAGCTGTCGGTGAACCAAGACCGGTCCAGTTTGGATCCCATGCCTCTTAATAGCAGTCAGGAGGAAGCAATGGGCCATTTCCACATAGACCCAATTACTGGTCACATAGCTACTTTGACATTGGATCCCCACCGATCTGCCCAACTGCGACCACATGCTGATGACATGTAAAAAAATGAATAAATCATCCCCACATGAATTCCCCAAACCATTCTCCTCCCAATGGTAGAGCTGGGAATTATCTGTGGCTGCTGTTTACACAGACAGGGAAATTAGCTTTTAATCATTCCTGTTCTTTAATATATAGTTAGTACAGTTGTCTGTACAGTCTGTGTGCCTTTATCTTATTTGTGATACTGTTTTATATATCAGAATATGGATTTGGATCTTACACTAAAATTGCTTGTCAAGATAAAGTGTGTATCCTTTGCTTCTGGGCTTTGATGAATGCCAGTGTAAATTAGTGTGTTTCAGACTGTCAAAAACTGGGTAAATAGAGCTGTGATGATGTGTATAGTTTTAATCTTAACAGATAATTTGTGAATGTTTTCAAAGCATGTTTCCACTGAAGCATTGATTGGACTTGTTTAGATTCATTCATGGGTAAAAGTGCCTCTAATAAAAGATGTCAAAGCCAGATCATAAGGCTCAAAAGACTGTGGATTCATTTTCTCTATAAAGTTTTACAGCTTCAATGAATAAAAAGACACTTAATGTTTCCCTTGACATTGCCTGAAAGTGGTTTATCCAGCGTCGAGACAAAACAGCTCACAAAGGGCCTGTACAGTAGGTTTTATGTCAGTGGAGACATGCTTTACAGACAGCGAGAAAACTGGGCCAAAGGTGGAACAGATGACCTCTTATCTCATGACTCAGACTTCTCACCCAGTAATCGACATGTTGATATATTTGCTCGTTGAAGACAGGCTGGAGCTTGTGTCCACAGCACTCACCGTGTCTGGCCTGTCAGCACAGACCACACAGTGATAGGATGTGTGTTTTGTCCTTGTGGCTGCTTGGGCAAAATCTCACATTTAAGGTCCGACTCCTTGACATTTTCTGTGGGAACTTCAAAGGAGGACTGGGGATTCAATTCTGCAATGAAATGATCCACTGTAGAAAATAGCTGACTTTTTGACTGAGCAGCATCATTTAAAAAAGAATAAACCACTATTACAAATTAATCCTAAGACTGTCATATGGATCCATAATAACATTCGTTGATGCACAGAAAGCTTACATATTAAGGTTTAAAGATGTAAAACAATAGAGAGGTTTACTAATAATATGATTTTATATTCAGTCCAGTTCAGTGAAGGGAGTTTTTACACCCCAACTTCTTTTCTCCAACTCTACCCTCACTGAGCTGACCCATCAATCCAATAGTTGGCTGTCAGTAGCTCACTAAATCAGCAGTCAGTTGGCTGAAGCCATTGCAGCACGAAGCTGACGTCAAGAAAAGCCTTAGTCATTATGTTTGAGTGCTTTGAACACAGTGCTTGTTAGATGCTCGAACAGCAAATGAAACCCCCTCCCTCCTACTAGCATGTGAATATTAGGCATTTAGACCAAAACACAAAGTACAGCTGGTATTTAGTCATAAATCTAAGTGTTGCACATATTCAAGATTCAGCAGCATAATGAATAATGTTACTTCAATTCATCCTTGGAGGACCACAAATGTGTGCAACCGTATGAATGTTTTCAAACTACTGTGGTTTGTTTTCTACATACCCCTACGTACTCAAAAACATCACCATTTGCTAGTGTTTTCCCCATCATTACATTTTGCTGGTCAGTGGATTCTCATTTTTCTGTCATTTTTGTATGTGATTAGTGATGAATTATTCCATGTGACCAGAGGCTTTCTTTCCTTGAATTGCTGCAAACCTGACCCCCACTTCTCCATTTATTAAACTTTATTCGACTTTGCTGTGGGCTTGTTTGAGGTTTTGAATTGCATGCAAAAAAGTATTTGACAGTCTGCTGAGGATAGGACTGGGACTGCATTCTGTATAACCATTAATTTAAAGTAAACTGTATTTAATTAATTTAAAGCACTGAGACAAAACTGGATATCTTATTAATGAGAGTAAGCACATTTTACGTGCCTGTAAACACAATATGCTCTGTGTCAGCATGAACTGGTGGTGCGTGACTTGGCTGTCTCTCTATCAGCTCCCCTTCCTCTTTTATTTGACTCTGTCTTGTTTTTCCTCTAATTCAGGTGAAAGTCTCTTGACCACCAGCACCTCTAATCAGTACCTTAACCAATTGCTTTGATTAACCAAATCCCAATGGAGCCTGGAAGCCTCCACACAAAGATCGGCTCCCACTGAGTTTGGTTAGCCTCAAGGGAATGAGCGTCTGTCAGAAAGAAGCCCTCATCTTCTTTTTTTTAATCTACAAAATGGGCTTTTTCTTTCAAGGTTTGACCCAGAACTGTTTGGTTGAAGATTCCAGAGGACGTCCAAACTTCCTTATTAACAAAATTGTTTCTTCTATTTGAGAGGAGCAAAGAGGGAATTAAAACACCTAACCACATGTTCAGGCTTGAAAGCACAGAGCTGAATCAATATATTACACCACAGAAAAGTGTGAGAGCCATTAAAGTTTTATGTTTTATTCTTTTGTCTTTTTTTTTTTTTTGAGACAATGTCCTCTTCAGCTGTAGCACTAATTTGAAAAATGTGTCAAGTTAATAAGACAAAGACAAAACCTGCAATATTCAGATGTTTTTGTGTCTGCACTGGCACAATTCTGTTCTCACTTTAATCTTTAACATCAAGTGATACATAAATTTAATGAAATATCATTTTGCCTTTGTAAAATGTAGTTGGTGCTGGCTTTCTTCTGAACTAATTTTGTTAATGGATTCGAATAACATTTATAGTCACATTACTGAAAAACTTGTATACATTAACTGCCCCCCATTGCCTCGTCTCATGCCACTTCTTTCCATCTTCTCTTTGCACTGTAAGCTGTCTAAATATCAGCGGTAGACAACCTCTCTGGCTCTCAACACAAGGCACACAGCAGCACAGGAAATTATCAGTGACCTTGCCTTTGCATAGATTAACTGTTGAATAATGAAGGTCTCTGTGAATTACATTTACTGGTTACACAGAAACTACCTAGCCAGAAAGTGTCTCTCTGATACATATTATTCATACATGTAGCTGATATAATCTGTAAACACTTCATAGTAGGGTGTGAATCAGGGTGCAGACATCAGACATTTATGTGCAGACATCATTTATGTGCAAACATCAGACATTTATGTAACTCTACACATATTAGGAAATTAGTCGTGCACTGGTTGCCATGAGTTTGTGGTTATGACTTAATATCTTTCCGCATAATGATTTGGCATTAATTAAGTGTGTAATTTTAACTTGAATTGTGGAATTATAGGGCCCATAAGTGCATCTTTGAAACACAGAAATATACTGCTCAAAAAAATAAAGGGAACACTAAAATAACACATCCTAGATCTGAATGAATGAAATGTTCTCATTAAATACTTTGTTCTTTACATAATTGACTGTGTTGACAACAAAATCACACAAAGATTATCAGTGTTGCTTTTTAAGTGGACAGTTTGATTTAACAAAAGTTTGATTGACTTAGAGTAACATTGTGTTGTTTAAGTGTTCCCTTTATTTTTTTGAGCAGTATATATAATCTACATTACAATCATGGAAGTTTGCCTTTGGCTTCTCCTCTCATTTGAACCTTTTTTTCTCTCTTCAATCCAGGTTTTTGCCTGCAAAGATCCACTTTGCTACCAAACAAACTTTGATCCCTGCAGGCAAGGTGCATGCTGTTGTGTATACAGCTTAAATAGTCTACATCTCACAGCACGTGGAAAGCTACTGTAGATGGACCGTTTGTTGACTGGTGGTCTTGAGCCTAAAGACAGTTTTGGATTTGTTTGCCGTTCATGAATTTGTCCATTTTATGGTGATTTAACTTGGTCCTGGTAGAAAGATGATAGCCTGAAAAAGGGTTAAACAGTTCTGCACGAGCCAGATCTCCACCCACAACCAGTAAGAAGAACCAAAAAAACATACTGTAAACACCACAATAGACAGTACTTATCTCTTTTATGTTCGTCTGTTAAAATTAACATAATTTTGTAAGCTGTGTAAACAGACTTTGGCTTTGGCCAGACAGGCATTCAGTTTGAACCTGACAGTTTGACAATTTAACACACCTAAGGATGAACCAAATGCAAATGATTACTAAATGAATAAAATCACAACTGTTTCAACATAGATTGTGCCAGAAATATCATCAACATTAAGACATCTCTGTTAGTTATTTTCTGCAGCTATTTCTCAGGTGCTGCTGTTCTGTTGCCCATATTTTGTTGAAAAACATAACACGCATTTACCAAGGTGCGGATTGTAGCATTAAAAAAATGCTGCGGTGTAAACATCAGTATGGATGGAGAAATCTAAATTAATTCTGAAGGCATACAAGGTCTGAAGATGTCTGGATGTCACTGCAATTACTTCTGCCTCTCATCAGTATGTCAGAGCTGTGGGCAGGTGGAGTACTGTAAAATGTTAGCAGAGCAGACACCTCCTTGTGAACAGGAGGCATCTTAAATCAGTTTTGGTTGCCACGTGCCCTAACTAAGCAATTTAGGCTTAATGTATGGTACGCTCTTAGAATTAAAGAGATGGAGGCGATCAAACAAGAAGAATATTTATAGCTCGTTACATGTTAAGAGAAATTATATATTTTGACAGACTCCTGCATTCAGTTTTGGCACCTGAAGGTTGATTTGATATTGCATCAACATGTCAAAAGTCTATCGGCAGCTTATTACAAGTTGTTTTTAAAGTTCTTAGTGCTTCACAGGATTTGGGGGGTTAATGAAATGC